>JAOEGS010021149.1:0-61607 GCA_025447755.1 Corythornis vintsioides | reverse complement strand
GCGGGGGGGGGCTAATTGTTTTTGTGGTTTTTTTTTTTTTTTTTTTGCCCCGGGGTTGGGGGGGGGTGGGGGGGGGGGGTGAGGAGAGATTGCGGGGGGGGGGGGGGGGGGGGGGGCAAAGGGGCAGACAGAATCTGTGCTAATCAAGTGCAGGATTTCCTGCTGGAGGCTGAGATGGCAAGCATGTTTCTTATAATTTTTAGCAGATATTTTAAACATTAAGCTTGTAAGAACTGCATAGACCACTTCTGCTCCAGAAGCCAAACATAATAGGAGCCACTTTTGAATGCCAAGCCCTTGTATTGTTCACCATGAAGTGGCATTGGGCCCTTTAACCTTCCAGTTGTTAAATACTCTCCTGTTCATGGGCTGGACTGAAACTTTGTGATCCAACCTAACCAAGGACTTGGAAATTTGTTGCTTTTTCCATAGTGCATCCAGGAAATGAGAATTATGCCTTGGATTCCCAATTACCTCAATTACACCTTTCATTTGCTGCAAAATAAATGGCTCACTGTCTATTCTCCTACTGTGGTGAGCCCCCCTGTGGAACACTGCTTGACATGCACCCCTTAGAAATTGTGGGAGCAGGCAGCCACCTTTCTGCCACATACCCTGGCAGGCTTAGCTGGTTTTCATTGATCTTAGAGATCAGTGTGGCAGTCCCCACCTGCCAATACTCAGTTCTGCTCACACTGGCAGTTTTGCTGCAGAAACTTATTTTCTCTCAATGAGTTTGTGATAATAAACATAGGGAGTTTGTAAATAAATAAATAGTTCCTTAAAAGAAATAATTGTCTCCGAAACTGTTCATATTAGTTTATTGAAATGGTGAGGCTTTTTTTGAATGTTCTCACAAACTATAAATCCCATACTTTTCAGGAAGCTGTAAACAGAAACTGAATTTTACACCTGTCCTTGTCTGGTCATGGAAATTGTCAAAAAGAGAGTGTTTAGACATCTGCTGCCCTGTGTGTTCTGTAGATTGAGGGTCCTGGTTTTATCAGTCTATCACTAAACTTGCAAAAGGGAGAGAGAAATTATAAGCTGTGAACACAGGCATCTGTCCTGTGAGAATGATGTATGTACTGGGAGAAAAAGTGAGGATGAAATCTCTGCTCTGTACAGTGTCTGCAGGACCTCCAAAACACTCTCTCCTTGATAATACAATTGTGGCTTATTTGTATTTTAAATGTTTACAAAAAGAAAAGACATAATTTTTCCCCACAATTAAGTTTTCAGGATATTAGTTCCCCAAAGGAAATGTGTTGTAAAGGACAAGGTTTTAACCTGGGTCAGTGGATGATAATAAACATGGAACATGACACAACTTCTTAAAGTTCTCATCTTGTAGAGCCAAGATTTGACACTGAGTAGTGAACAACTGTTATCAAGTAGCTTTCCTGGAAAGGAGAGGGAATTAGGGAGCTGACTTTGTGTTTTGAGAAAGAATTCCCCACTGCTTAAATAGGGAGGACAGAGGCCCTGTATATAAAATGAGGTTTTATAGTGCTAGTCCTATAAAAATGAAATATCAACAGGGAAGCAAAGCCACATACTGTTTACCACTTAACTGTCTTACAGTGTAACACACACGTTTTTGTTTAGCAATAGAGAACTCATTCACACAAAAATCTCAACAGCCCCAGAGTTTTGATCCAAACTGATTGAGTTGGAAGCTCAAAAGCATTGGAAAGCTTTTTTTTTTTTTTTTTTTTTTATTCTCATTGTCACATGCTATTGCATTTCCTGACTATGGGCTGAATGCTGTAGTCCCTAAACCACTGGGAGTTTTGTTCATTCAGAATCTGGATTTCTGCCAGGGCCAGCAGCAGAAACATAAATATCACAAGGAGGGGCTGTTTTTTTCCTGTTGTTTCTCTCTAACCTTCTTCAGTTCTTTCCATCTTTTCTGTACAGTAATTGTTCAGTGCCCAGTGGTGAATAGAAAAGCAGGTTTTTAGAAGCCATAAGGAAAAGGAGAAGGACAAAACCTCTGCAGTGCCTGCCATTTTGCACCAATGGTATGCTTTGATATTAGATATCGTGGTCAGTCTTCATTACTTAGCTCAAAGAGCAATGAACACTGAGCAGAGGTTGGAATTTTGTATTAAAAGATTGAAATTACATGGACTTTCCTTTGCAGAAAGCAGCTTCATTGATAAAGGTTTGAGATAATAGGTACTATAAGGAAAATCAGCTGGGTTTCTTTATTGCCTTTGCATGTGAGGGACAGAAAAAAGAAGAATGCAGTAAAATGAGGAGTTCAAACAAATAAAAGGAAATACTTGAAACCTAAATCATGATGTGTGGAACAAGAAGATAACAGAAATCATGAGCACTTTGAAGTTGGCTGTTTTGCCTTTGATTTCAGTGGGACAGAGATTTCACTTAAAGAGGCGAGTTGATGAAAATAATATCTGCAGTTAAAAGGGAATGGCCTGCAGAAGGGACAGTGACTCTTGCTTTAGAATAATAGTCAAACAGTACCATTCACAAGTAGACTGATACTTCTGCCATGGGATGGGGTCCTGGTTACCATAAAATGAAGTAGCATCTGGAGTTAGTGTCTACTGGAAAGGGGAAAAGGAAATAAAGGAGCCACTGAGTTTATTTTTTATGACACTTCTTCTCTTTTGCCTGATTAAATCAGGATGTGTCTGGACCATAGCAGATACAGGAGCTGATCCCTCTTTTCCCCAAATCATTTTCCACATCCAAAGGTTTGGATTCTAGAGGACAAATATGCAGACTATCCAGTACTAAATATTTTGCCTGTTGCTACTGGTGATAACCTTTTCCAAAAAGCATATAAATTTAAACAGAACATTAGTACTGGGCAAAGCAATTCTAAGTCCTGATGGAAGTTAGCCCCAGTTCTGATCTCCACCCAACTCCAAATACTGCTGCTGTTAATAGCAAAGAGAGCCCTTAGTTTGAAGTATTCTCATTTCAGTCCTGTCCTTGTATTGCTCAGCAAACTGATGAATTACTTTTGCCTTAAACACAGCCACAATTTTCACATTTTGCCATATTCCAGACAACAGTTCTGTTGCTCAGGACAATCCATGCCCTCGTTCCTGCTCAGCCAGGACTGGATGAGTCATTTTGGGTTTTGCAATTTCTCTCTGCCCTTCCATCCATCAAAACATAGCAACATGGCACATTGAGTCATCCTATAAACTGGATTAATCCAGCATCCTTTTCCATCAATGGCTAATAGCACTTGCTTCAAAGGGATTCTCTTTAAATCAAATGAAGAATCAAGCAAGAACTTGTTTTCATGAAGAGTTTATTCTGAGGACCTTTTGGTAAGAGCAGACCAGCACTCTGAGGTACTGTGGGTTCCAAAATTGTTGGACCTTTTAAAGTTGTGATTCCATAGTCTTGTAGCAGGAGCTACAGCTGCCCTATAATGGATAAGAATTGCATTTTGTCAAATTGGGTAAATCTCTTTCTAATTCCTTTCATCAGTGCCTAACTTTTGACAGGAAGCAAAAAGAATATTTTTTTTCTTCTACAGATTAAATGAATCCTGTGTACTGCAACTGTAATTTATCCATTTTTGGCTTTTTTGATTTCACGAGTATCCAGAGGCAATGAGTTTCCTGTGTTACATTAAAATGTACTTCCTTGTAATTATTTTCAGTTCACTGCCTTTAAGTGAACTTGTACTAGGAAAAATATCCTGATCTTCAAATCTCCCTAGAATCCTTTTCTCATTGATCTCTGTACTGATGTCATCCTCTGTCTTCTACATATTTTTGTCTTTTCTTTTTCTACCCCTCCTTTCTCTCATCTTCATGCTGCTTCCATATATTTGGATCTCCTCTTTCTTCTTCAGAACTTTTTTTTTAATCCCCTTCCTTCTGTGAACTTTATTACCTGACTTTCACAATGGTATTCAGCTCTGCAACCTTAGACTGTTTTCTGGTCAATTGCCTTCCTGGGAATTAATAAAAGTTCCTAGACCTTGTCTTCTCAAATGTTGCATGATGTGCACTCAAACTCAGCATGATTACTAACTTTATTCTGGTGTCCTTATTTGTTGCAGAGCCTTGGATATAAGCTGTAAAATAGTGCTTATATAGCTGCACAGAAGAGGGTCTAATACTAAGTGTACACCCAATGAAACGTATTTTTACCTCATCTTGAGAACATATCCTGGCACTCTATTAAGAATATGTTACTGTATATATATGATGCTTTGTTTACAGAAAAAGTAGCCCATGTGAAGAAACCCATTTCAAAAGTATTGTGTTAAGGGTATGATTTAAAAACTGCAGCACCATCAGTGTAAAGAACCCTGACTACCCCCAGTGTGGCATATGAGCCATAGTAAGAATGGTTCCCTTTAACAAAGTGTTGTGGGTTGTGTTTGTTATTTTAATATTTTTGTGCTGGGTATACAGCTCATGTGTGAGAGATTATGTTGGGCTTAGAGAAATACTACAGAATATTTGTGTCTGATGGGGAGTTGCTAAATATCTGGTGCTGAAGAAAAAGTGCATCAGTTTTTTTAAAGCATTGCCCAATACACAGTTTATAACTTACTGCAGCAACACAGTAGTGAAAACATTATGTGAGCTCCCCTGTATGGTCTCATTCTAATTTAAAACAAATATTTAAAGTTATGACTTTACCTCTTCTTTCCACATTTCCAGTCACATAATGTTCCTTTTTCATCTGACTTTGCATTCCTTTTGATTTATATTCCCCTGAACTGTAGCCTGACATAAGGGGCCCTTTAGGTTGAATGAAAGGAGAATTATCAATTGCCAAAACTATGATTTATCAGGAAAAAAAAAAAAAAAGGGCAAGAGCAGAATTAACTTACTCCACATATAAAAATAATATGAAAATTTTCTCTGTATTTTTCATGAGTTCAGCATAAAAGGTATATTGAGACCTGTCTGGTTTTACATTTTATTGTGAGTCCATATTGGGTACTGTCATATTTGTTGCTACTGTTTTCTCCTTTACTCAGATATGAGTGTCTGGAAGTACTGAAAATGTGAATATATTTAGTCCATCTGAGTACTAGGAGCAGAATTTGCTGTATATCTTACACTCTGGTACAGACACCACTTTCTACAGCAGCCTGATCTCAGTCTCTAAAGTCAGGGGCTCTTTACCTTTAGCATTCACAGAGGGCATATGTGGTCCTGTCTTCATTGGTACATTTGTTGGTTTGGGTTGTTTTGGGGTTTATTTTGTTGTTTGGGTTTCTTTGTCGATTTATTTTATTTTTTAAATTAATATTATCAGTGATTGAGGAATTAGGCATCTCTTCTCTTGGATACCTATACTTGAATAAGATGACATCACCACATTTACAAGTACAGTTGTCATTTTAACAGCAAGGTTTTAGCAGTTACTACTTCTGAGTATGTGTCATTTCTGTTGCTTGGCAGAGGCAAAGCTACTTAATACAGGCTGCTGCTTAATTCTTCTTAAACAAGTCTTGAGGAGCCTTCACATTTCCAATGCTTTATCTCTAAGGCTGTGACAATCAGAATGAAGCTGAGCAGATGGTTATTTGTGGTGCTGAAGATAGCAGTATAAAACTCTAATGACAGTTCTCTCACTCTTAACTTCTGCAATCCTGTAGCTTTTAACACCATCCGTAGTTGTAATGCACACCACATATGTTACTAGCATTATTGTTGACAGCAAGATGAGACTAGATTATTTTACAGGTTTCTCAGTACAATCTGTAACATAAATAACTGCCCAGTCAGACACAAAACACAATTCTTTTGGTGCTTCATGAGATCTGATGCTACTCTCCTCCTAGGTGTGATAGATGGTGCTGGAGTCCTGTAGCATCCCATCCAGACTAGGAGCTGGTGTCTTTGGGATATGACTTTTCATCTATGTTTTGAAATCAGCCTGTGCCTTCAGAGTAATATCTAATGTTAAATAGCTTGGAGCTAGTGATTGAGAAATCTCAGCTGAGGATTCAGGTTTTGTTTTTCTTACAGGTTTCAAGCCTAGAAGTTGTTCTAATTAGCTGGTTCAATTGACCCATAAAAGAGAAAAGTTTAACCTGTAATTCCTGCACTGATAGCAATAACTTCTGCTCTAGCTAAAGCATATCTTTGAAAATAAGCACCAAATATGAATGTGAGGATATTATTCTACCAGTCTAGAAAACTTACTATAACTTCATATATATTGTTGCATTGGATAACTACATCTCTTTTAAACATTACTGTGTCCCGATACTAATTTGCTTTTATTTTTGTATTTGGCCAAAAGATCTTGACTATTGCTGTTTATGGCAGAGCAAAGGCCTCAGCACTGTGAAGATCAGTGAGGAGGGGGATCATGAGGTGGAAGGTGTCATGGAACTTTATTGCTTGAACTATTTTTTGATTGCTTTGGGGGTTTTGTAATGACCTCAGTTTAGATATTGAAAAAATAATTGTTTAGGTCCACAGTGTCTGTAGTCCAGGGATACCAGATAGTAAGTAATCTCCACAGTATTAGAGCATGGAATACCTTCATCTCTAAGAAACTGGTAAATCACAAG
Source organism: Corythornis vintsioides (assembly GCA_025447755.1). Taxonomy (NCBI): domain Eukaryota; kingdom Metazoa; phylum Chordata; class Aves; order Coraciiformes; family Alcedinidae; genus Corythornis; species Corythornis vintsioides. The sequence continues at coordinate 55,072 of JAOEGS010021149.1, read as the reverse complement.
TACTGGAGGTGGGAAGAGCAGCTATATGATTGTGTGACAGGTTGTCTGCCTCCAGAAACAATGTCTTGTGAGTAGACTCTCTGGAAAGGCTGCCCAAATATGCACAAAAAGCTGGTATGTCTGTGAATGTGTAAATCAGCACGTTGAGGCTGACACAGTGCCCTGTGCTATAGCAGGCTTGGTCCCGAGGGCAGCCACTGAAGTACTCTGACACTGGAGCAGAGATGTGCTCATTTTTTGATCCAGAGAGTATTAACTGTCCTTTGTCTCAGATTAGATTTCCTCAAAGAAACCACCTCTTCTGGAATCTAAATCCCAAGTAAGTGCCAATCATGTTCCAAGACAACTGTCCAGCAACCAACATAACCCAGGATTTCTCCTCTGGTTCTTTCCTTTTTCTTCAACATCTTTTAAAGAGAGTATAAGTTTTAGTCTTTTTATTCATGGAGTGAACCTTAAAAGACTTGACTCAAACACCCAAGAGGTAAGAATACCCAGACCTTTGGATTTTGCATACAAGATCAGGAATTTTAAAGGTGTTTTTTTTTTTCCTATTTCTGACTAAAACCAAGGACTCTAAATGGATAAAATGAGTAGCAGAAAAAAATGCAAAGGCATAAACTCCCTGTAACTGAACTCTACCAACCACATCTACTACACACCACTAACTATAAAGCAGTAACAATCTGTCACAGCTCATTTTCTGACAGAAGACTGTATTGAGACTGGAGATCTCCTCCCAGCTCTGACAGTGAGCTGCTGGTTTGACCTTAGGTTGGTTCACTTTCCATCACTTCTGAATCCTTGTTTTTATTGATGAAAATGGGCTGTGGCTGTCACCTTCTTTCTTCTATGGGTGGGGATTTCTCTGATGAAAGTACTATGAGATAATTGAACATGTTTGGGGGTTTTGTTGGTTTTGGGGTTTGTGGTTTTTTTGTTGGTTTTTTTTTTTTGATGAGACAATGAACAAACTAACTACTCTTAGAAAACAGTGTTTGCTGGTGTCAAATATTGATATCCTGCACCATTCCATCTTGTATTATTCAGATTCTATCACATACAAAGTTTATTCCACATGATAAAGCACACAAGTTATTTTACAGGGTACAGCATGTCTCATACTGGAATATAGACAGCATAAATATATGTTACAACAGCCCTGGGCAGATAAAAGCAGCAGATCACATCACTGGTGTTCTCTAACAGCCAAGAGCTGTAAAAGTGATGAAGCAGCTACTGTCTGTTGGGTCAGTCCTTTAGCATAATTTGAAGCAATTTGACAGACCTCCAGCAATAGGTCATCCTTTCACAGCCACAGGCTGGTGCAGTGAGGGAAGAGGGGATTGTTTGGTTCCCACCTCCACCCTGTCACCAGTCCCCCCACAGACCAGTAGCTAGGGGTGCTCCAGAAGCCTCTGCTCTGACAGTGTCCCAAGGAGCTGCTCCCAGGAGGTTTGTGCTCACGCTGCATGAATCAGTGACTAATGAGGCTCATAATAAAGGATACTATTAAGTGAACACTGCATTCATAATGCTGGCAAGGTTTCAAGTCTACAGATGTTATTTATAGCATATGACTAAACAAATACGTATCCACTTTGAGGCTAAGACTGGAGCAATTTACTGATTTCCTGTATAGGCTGGTTCATATAGAGATTCAAGTAAGTTCATATAGAGATTCAAGTTAAGTTCATACAGAGATTCAAGTAAATAGTGCATTTGGATGCCTTGCTTGGAACTATGCTCTGAAACTGTATTAGATAATTGTATTAATGTTTCATTTTAAAATAGTTTGGAAATGTTTTTGTTTTCAGAGGATTAGATACTCCCCTAACTAGTTATGGAGAAATGCAATTTTCTGCATTGCTTCATTAAAGAAAAACAAAGTATTTGAAGAAATAAGCTCCAGTTACACAGCAGAGTTAAAATAAATAGAAGGGTTATAAATAATTCTGGAAAAAGATGGACTTAATGAAAGCTAAAAAAAATTAAATAGAAATAATGTATTCTCTCTCATGTGATTTTGAAATTAATTAATCTCTCTTATTTATGAAGATTAATTGCCAGAGAGAGATATTTTGTAGATTTGAGATGTTTTTGAATAACAAATCATTTGATTTGTGACCTTGTTTCTTTTCTGCCTCTTATAATATTGCAGGTTTAAGAGGCCTTCAACCTGAAGAAAGCTACAAATTCACAAAAGTCTCTGGTCCACTCCACTGGTTTTTATGTGTGCCAGGAGATAGAATAGAAGAAATGTTATACAGCAAACAAAAAGCATCCTAAATTAAGGTACTTTTATGTAGGACATTTATTTTTAAGTCAAAATGCTGATTATTGAACAACAACAATTTCCTTCAATTTGTTATATAATGTTAAAACAGCTATGACAGTGAATAGGCAGACAAAAACATAGTGACAAATCTCTGGTTTACCTCTTATCTATTTACTTTTTAGTTTGAGAATTTAAGTATAACCAGTCAGAAAATGTTACAGAGTGACATGTAAGAAGAACTGACTCTATGGTGCCTAAATAATTTGCTGTAAAAATATCACTTACCATTGCCAAGTATCTTCTTCTTTAAGCCCACTATTATCATGCCTTCTTGGATATGAAATATGCAGCAGAGTCAATTCCCAGCGTGTTAAATACTTGACAAAATAATAAACGCAGTGTAACTCCACAGTGTTTGGGTATTTGACTGTAGCTCCTAAGCATTCAAAGTGACTACTCAGTATAACAACTTTCCCTCTGCAGAAAATGCCTTGCTATTTGCCAGCAAATCTTTAATGCTTTAGATTGGGTATTTCCAACTACCGCCCTACTTGCTAGGCAGATGTGTATAAAAGAGATGTTATTTCACTGAATCAACCACTGAGATCGTAACCCTTTTCCTGTACCACAAACAGAAATGTAAAACCTCAGACTTTCCTTTTGGACTTTTACTGACTTGTGTCTGTTGTAAGAAAGCAAAACACAACTAGTCCAAGGGCTAATATATGGAAAATGTGTTAAAATGTTTTTAGATCATCTCATTGCTTCTCATTCCTGCCATTCATTGGTTAACTGGCTCGTTCTGTGTTTATGTAGTTGCATGGTACAAATGCAACACCTAAACTTCTCGCCCAAATTTGAAATTATTCATTTATTTTCTTTTCCCCACACCCCCCCCCCCCCCCCCCCCCCCCCCCCCCCCCCCCCAAAAAAAAAAAATTAATAAAAAAGAAAGAAAACACACAGTGCTCATTTAACCTAAGTGAGTGAAAACTCCTTTCATAAGGTCTGCAAGGGCTTTGGGAGGTTTTTCTTTGGTGAATAAAGTCTGTGTAGTGGAGGGAAGACTTTTGTCTGAGGATGGCAGAAATCAAGCTAAAGCAAACTGACACAAACTAGGATCCTTTTGCTATGTGAAGATCATAGTAAAGGAGATGCAAATGTCATTCCTCTCAGGACACTTAGGAGGGATCTATCATTCTGGGGAAGCAAGTGGAGGCAGGAGGAGTGAGGAGGTATTTTTGTGAGGGTTTGGAAGACTCTGCTAATGTTTTGCTCTCTGAAGTTACATCATCATTCAAAATTTATTTATGTCTTTTTGTGAGGTAATTACCCTAATGAGACAATATTTAGGCTTTCCATCTTCTGGGTGGCTATAAATATTACTTAATTAAATGTTACAGCCACAGTAGAGAAAGCACAAGAAAATTCATAAGTGATGGCCATTCTAAGAAGTGGAAAAGAGGACTGATATATTTTCTTTGCTGCTTTTTCTATACTGGAACCAATGGGGCTACATGGTCACTATGCTATAAATGTACCACCCTGATTTCTGATACTGGTTGTGGATTCAGTCACCATTAGAAAAGGGATTACAATGAGTGACCCTTGTTCTCCTGACAGTGTTCCAGCCATAATGCAGGTACCTGTAGCACAGCTCTGATGGGACAGTGTCATTCTACCTTCCTTCATCATCCTCACCAGATGGGTATAAGACTTAATCAAATTCTAGCCCTAACAGTTTGTTGCAGGACCACAGCTGGAATCAGCATGTCTAGACTAGCACTGATTTATTCCTGGCTCTCAGACCTATATGCATGCTACTATTCCATATGCTTCCTGTTAGAGAGGTAATAATGTCATTTCACAGCATGACTATAATTTTTCTTTTTTCCTCCCCTTTTTATTGTAATTAGAATTTATTTTGCTTATGTGAGAAAGTGTCCTGCCCCAGCTCTGGACAAGGCTATTGTCAGTTCTGCTGGAACAGAGCAAACTTCCAGACAAACAAAATAAAGTTCACAAAGGAAACAGTTAAATTTTCTGACTGCCTTCACTGTCACAGAAAATGCTAAACACATTTGTAAGTTATATAAAAACGCATCAGTTCATATTTTCCCCTCCTGGTTTCACAACCCAGAACAGGAAAAAGACCTTGTGACATCTCTAGGCTCTCAAGAGTTTAGTAATAAAAATATAAATCCTCGGCAGAAAACAACACTCCACACCCTCCTACTTCTGGGCAAATGAGTTTCCCATTTTCCTTACTTATCCTCAGACTAAACAATGTTATATTTACAAATCTGACCTCTATTTATATCAAGCACTCTACCTCAGGAACCACAGAGGTTGATGTATACCATTGTCTGTAATCCACAAGACATCTTTCAACCTGGCATGTCAAGGAATTAGAGAAACCTCCTGTCTTAATATCTAAGCAATATATGTACCAGGGAGTGCTATAGACCTGAGCTGTGTGGTGTGCATGTGTGTGAGGTGTCCCTTTACTCTAAATTAACCTCTAATTTTAGTTATTTCTCGTTTCCCATGAATAGTAATTAATAATGTCCTCAGCTTTCTATCAGCAGTCTGCAGAACACGGGCCAGTGGGTTGCAGGGAAGGCGAATTAACTGATGGCCAACAGCACTGGTAATCCTGACAGGGTACCTGAAAGGAACAAAGCTGGTGAGCTGAGCCTACCATGAAGGGAAAGTGGCCTTAGAACCCATGTAGAGAACAGTGTGGTAACTGGTGTGAGCCACAGAAAGAAGTAGAGCTAAGTACAGGGCATGAGGAGAAGGGAGGGATTAAAGGAGAAAAGTTCGCAAATTAGGGTGCTAGGCTGAATTTAAGGAAGTGGGTGAAGATTGAATAGAAGGTGTTGGGTATAGACATCATCTGAGTCTAAAGTGGACAATACTTGCTGGTTGGGGCCCTGCAGATTGGGCTTGGGGGAGAGCAGAGAAGAGGTTTGGTGGGGGAACTGACCCTTTCCCTCTGATACAGCAGAGAAATTATATTTGGGCCCTGTGCTCAAGAGAAGCTCATCTACAGTATGTCTGCCAGTTTTCATCCATTCATCTCAGTAGATATGATAAGGTCAGTAGTTTCCACAATCTTTGTTTACAAACTGATAAGCAAAGGAGCAGAGGAATTGTTTAAAGAAAAAAAAAAGCTTTAATTTGAAGGATGTCATGATTCTGACATCCTTTAAAACTCTTACTTTATAAAAGTTTATGTATGCCCCAAAATCCCTTCTAATTCCTTTTTCCAGGTGGTTCCTATTTCTTTTCAGACAATGAAAGAAAAATAAGCTAATCTTAAATACTTTCTTGATGTATTTTATGGTATTGTTATTATTTCAGTATTATTCTCCAATCCATCTTTAATGCAGCCTGACATGTTGTTTGCTTTTTTGACCACTACTGTGCGCTGAGTAGAAGTTTCCATTCAGCTGTCCACAGCAACGCCTAGAGCTTTTTCTGGAGTGATTTTCTAAATCATCAGCCTTAAGATTGTTCCTTTCATACACATTACCTCACACTTACCTACATGAAATTTCAGGTGCCTTGTTTTGCAGTCTCTTCTTTTAGGGTTGGTTGGGGATTTTTTTCAAGTTGTGGCTTTTCTAAACAATCACATATCATTTCCTAACTTTACTGTCTTCACCACTGCATGTTTGCTTTCCAGATTAGTATATATATTCAATTAACTCCAGTTTTGGTGTGCATCTTGGAATCTGCATTTGTTAATATCCTTCCTAGCTGAAAATAATCATTAACTCTTTTTTAAATCAGTCTTCACTACTTTCTGAGTCAGAATCTTTCTTCTTTACCCTTAAACACCATATCCCATTTAAAATATGGTTATGCCTCTAAATTATAATTTTATCCATTATTCTAATGTCTTATTGAATAATTTAATGGCAATTTACTGTTATGGACAATTAATGGACTCTGTATGGACAAGTACAGCTAGAGTAGCTATAGGCAAAACTAGCATTTACTTAGAGAATCAGAAAATAATAATCTCAATGCATAAGAAGATTCCCTCCCAGTCTTCCAAGAACAGCATGGAATTATTCACTAACATCTAAATCCAGTAAAGTAGCTCCCAGATGTTCTTAGCCTAACTACTGAGCCCAAGCACCTTCTTCTGTGCATCCAATCTCACATCTCCATCTACACCTCTCTGCTTCCTTGGCTCTGGGAGAATAGCTTGTGCTGGTCTCAGACTCCTCAAGCAAAGAGAAATGAGAATAGAAGGTGAGGTAGGAGGATGCAATTAATTTTTCCAGCTAGTCCCAGGCTGCCCACCATCACTATGGCCTTGGATGCAGCCTTGAAAAGGGATGCCATGTGCCAAAAAGCAACAAGAAAGAGCAGCATCATTAGTACAGAATAAAGCATTAAATGAGCCACTCTTTATCTGATTCCAGCATCCACTCTTTTTAGCACAGATGTTAAAAAGGTGGGAAGAGTTCAGAAAACAGTTATAAAAATTATGAAGAGTGTGTTTTGCAGTAAGAGACTGAAGAGTTTATTTTTTTCCCATAGGTTGTTGAAACATGATTTCTTTGCTTTCTGTGTACATGCCTTCATGAGACAGAATTCAGAGGACTGGAATGTGAAGGGAGATGCATTGGAATCAGAAATATGATTAAAGTTCATCATTAAGGTAATTGGAACTTCCTGGAATGTTTATTCTGCTCTCTGCAATTTGGTAGTGTGTGCTCTTTTGGGCATAGTGGCTAATCTCATTTCAAAAAAATAATACTCTGACAACCTATTTTGGGAGCTATGTTTCTGTTTTGTTCTTTTTTCAATATCTGCCCAACTATTCATATTTTACGTTAATGTTCTTCTGCATTGGAAGAAGGTAATGTAGTAATTGCCAAATCAGGTAAAAGAGTCTCCTTCAGTAATGGTTTGGTTTTTTTATCTATAAGTGAATAACAATTACAATAAATTAATTACAATTTATTAAGTGTTGTCCTGATTGTACTCAACATGCAAATGTTACAAGGTTTAATGAATTTTGAGTTATAATACACTTTTTATTCCATAACCAGGGGCTTCATTGTGTCAGAATCTTTTTGCAGTAACAGAAACTATATGTGACAAAGTGTTCTTGATCTCTAAAACACTCTTTCAAGCAAACATTTTTAACTTTGATCAAGGGAGAAATGTATTCACACAAAACTTCATAGATTGTTATTGAAGAATCTGACTATGGCTTTTATTTGACTACTAACTGTAAAGATGAGCACTGCTTATTTTTGTGGGGAAAATAACCTATATTCACCTGCAGAAACTTAATATCTTACTGGGTTCTCCCCAGGGACAGACAGCTCTGCAAGTTTAGACATATTTTGAACAGCATTAGTTTCTGGTTTTCTTTTTCTCTGTAATTTTATTTTGATGGATGTGCTTTCCAGACTCTTTAAGAACTCCTTCCATTGCCCATCAGTTCAGTTTCACCTTCATTGTCCCACCATCAGGAAGCCTGTCTTAGCCAACAGTGCTGTTACATTGCAGGCACACAGACTCAAGGTGATGAATGCTCTCTTCATGACAGTTACACAGGGGGGTTGTGCTCACTTAATTACACTCTTCATTTGGAAAAATTGCTACCCTGCTCCAGCATGTTAGTAATTACTTTCATAGAATAGCTTCAAGTATGTTTGAAAAATCATTTAGACCAATTCTGACATCTTTCTTTACAGTAGAAACCTTGTGTTATTGCAGAAAACCTAAAATTGCTATAGGTTACATGGGCTGACCAAAAAACCTTCACCACTTGTTGGTTTATATGTAACACTTAACTTCTAAAACCTAACAGCTAATGGTTGTGTCGTGTAACAGGCCAAATATGTGGTATAAATCAACTCTGCCTTAATTCTTTCTGTGATGAATGAACATTCTGTTCTCAGAAATAATTGCTTAGATGAAAAGGTTGCACACATCAACCATATAGTGCAAATGGTTACTCCCCAAATCCTTGTTAAGCTAATTTCATAGGAAGCAGGAATTTGTGTTGGTGTTTCTGAATGCAGTATAAAGCCCAGCATTCAGTAGAAGCTATTCACTAGTCCCAAAGTGTGATACTGTTTAAAATCAGTTAGCACTTAAGGACAAAATTCCATAACCGCCTAACATGGTACAATCAGTTCATATATAGTTAGGTATTAATTAGCATGAATACAGGAAAATGTTGAATTACAAGTCCTTCTGGATACATCAAAATTGTCAGGAGGCAGTGAGAACAATAGGCTTTGTTATAACAAAGGTCATACACTGTAATTATTGGGATAGCTACATGGATCTGTTTTAAACAATTTGTCATATAGTGAAAAATGAGTGTGATAAAAAGAGACTAGATCCAAAAATCTTTCTTCAAGAACTTGTTGGGCCAGAATTACCAGCACTAAGTGAATAAGGTTTGCAGGTTCATACTCAGAACTTCCCCTTTATCCTGGTTGCCTTCCCCTCTCCAGGGAGCAAGGCAGTTACCTTTCAAACTGCCCATTATATTGAAGAGTTTGAATGCTAATGGCTGCAACTCTGCCTGCTTGGGACTCCCCAGAAATGTTTTACTGATAGCACAGCAACCTGCTCAACCTATTGACATTTATTCAGTTTGGGGTCCAAAAAATATTCTACTCATCATAAATATTTCTGTACAATAATGTGACTTCTGCCAGAATTCCTGGTGTGATCCAAAGCTGGTGTTTCAATAAGTAAGTGCAAATTTAAACTGCCCTTTTGGCAGAAAATTCACAAAACACAGTAAAATAAATTAGGACCTTATCACAGACCTTATGCCACCAAGGTTTAAAGTTGCTTTTGTTGTAATTATGAATTATTGGCCACACAGTAATCTATGTCCTCTGCTCAACATGTTCTGCAGAGAATTATCACACTGACTGGTTTAGGAAGAACAGAGAGCACAGCTCATAAATTAGCTCATCCCTAGGAAACTTCTGAGTTTTTCTGTAAAACTATGTGTAGAGTCTGAGATCAGCTGGATTTGAGGACACAATGGTGTACAAGAAGAAAGAGGAACGGTGACACATAAGAAAAAAAGAGGCATGGTAAAGCAGTATGTCTTATTCTGGATTACCATATGATGTCTTGGAGCCATTTATATTCAGATCTGAATATATGCCTATTTAAGATTACACTAAAAGAACTAGTTAGCTCAGGTAGTTCAGAAGAAACCAGTCGATATTTTTAGATGAGGAAAGATTGTTCTCTAGCATATGCTGAGCTCCGTGTTATTTCTGTGTCAGCATTAAAGAACCCAGTCTGTGTATATATATATAGTGCCAATTAATTTTTCTTTCTGTATGTATGTATGTATATTTATATGGCAAAATATGCCTCTTTTCATGGTCAGTTAAATTCAGTGGTTATTTGCAAGACATCTTGGGTGTTCTGGCTAAACTGGTGCTGCCAAAATCGTCAGCAAAAAGACCGGAAAAGCCGATGAACCTTCAACTTTTCCCCAAACAACTGCACAGTTGTTTCATCAGGATATAGAAGAGGCAGAAAGCCCGAGCAAGAGGAGTGGTAGGAAACCAGGGAGGAAGGGTAGAAACTGCTGTCTGGTGTGGAACTCACAAACTGCTGTGTTTAATCTTTTAGAGGCCCTCTAACAATAATCCCTGCTAATTAGCATTTTAGAAGTTTTAAGAGGTTTTTCCTGTAAAGGGAAGATAAACCAAACTGTAATGCAGTGCTTGGCTTATACACTAGTTTCTTGCTTTCATTTTGCTTAGGGGATTAACGTTTTTTATACATTCTACAGGTTGTAAATGCCATTTTGGAATTTATTTTAGTCAGACTAAGATCTCCAAAGGTATGCACAACCTAATTCCAAACAGTTTTTCTGTGAACAAGCTGCCAAAACATCCCTTCAGGACTGGTGTCACTTTTGCAAATGGGACTTGTTCTTACAGTTGGTTAGGTATTTTTAACCAGTATGCTATATAATTAAATAACTACATATATATGTATATATGTATATATAAAAAAAAATACTTCCATGTATAATTCTTATTCGCCTCTGTGGGTTTGTCAGACCCACAGGGACAGCTCTGTGGTTTGTGGGCTCTTCTCCTAGCAACTCCTATTAACGTCAAAATTACTTGGGCAGCTGCATCTTTATAACCCACGCTCAGAGTTTACTATTTGGCACTGGTTTATGTGTAGATTTCATAAGCCTGTACCTTTGGTTATTTACACCAGGTCTACTTCAATTTCTTGTCACTTTACAACCACTTTTAATAACAGTTTTATGCTATTACTTACTGAACTTCTCTCCTCTAGCTGTTCGTATTTGGGAAAAAAAAAAGATGAAGATACAGACCTTGCCCCAAGGAGCCAATAATTAAAACAAGAGCAGCATTATAGAAACGTATATACTAGCTGGCCAGTAACTGGATGGTCTGTTTAGTTTTGTTTTGACATAATGTATGAAGCAGCATCTAACAGATGTTGGGAAATTAGTTCTCTGAGCTTCTCATATAAACATACAGCAGAAATGCATGTGTATGAAATAATTTCATCATTGAAAGTGGGTATTAATGTCAGCATTTTTAAATTTTTGTGCCTATTCTACTGCATTTTCAGCCCTCCTTGCCAAACAATATAGAAACTTCTCAAGAGAAGCTAAGTTGATTTTTCTAGCAAAGCTTTCTAGTGCTGCACTGATGATTCTCTTCTCTCATATAAAAGACATTGCCTTGCACAAGCCCAGCAGTGAAAAGAAAAAAAAAAATAAAAAATTGTTGATTGTTTCATTACATACCTTCTGTACACAGTGTTGACCAAAAAAAAACAACCCCACAGAACAAAAATAGGAGGAGTCTCCCATGGTCTTTGTGCAAACTGTCCCTCTCATTAGAAGTATTGCTAACCTATCATGCACAGCATGTCATTGACATAATTATAGCTGCTCCTATTCCTGCTGAAATAGCACGTGTCCACAGAGGTGACAGAGCTTTCCACTCCTCCTCATACCCAGTATTGAGGATTAGATTCTCTTTTACTGCTTCCAGGATGAAATCAAACCAGCATGGAGGGGGGAGCTAGCAAGCCATCATTTGCTCCTATGTCTACTGTATACAGGCAAGGATGTGTATGGCAGTCAGGGAGAGAATGGAAGTAAGACCTGGGACAAAACTTAGAACAGTATTAGAAAGAAAGTGTACCACACACAAAGTACCATAGAGATTTCCCAATTTCCACTTGTATTTAATGTAGCTTTCATTTCTTGTCTTTATTTTATGCCCCCCTTAGTTTAGTTTTGATGCATTAAAAAAAGTCTTAAGTGTTTCTAAAGCAACAGCTATGGTTTTAAAATAACTTTTCACACACACACATATACTACAACAGATGTGCAATATTAATTTAGGGTGAGTGGGCACAGATGTTATCAAAATCACTATCTCGCCTGGATATGTTCTTCCACTTCTGTGTGGAATGTCTTACTGTAATGTTCTCTGTGTTTTGTTTTGTTTCCTCAAATGCTTGATCCAGTTACAAAACCTGCAGATGATCGCCTTTGATCAGCTGTCTGAGCTAAAACAATACCTCATCAGTCACTGAAAAGAGAAGCAGCCTCTGACAATACTGATGTGATTAGGGTAAGGGAGCAGGGACTTGTGCTGAGTGCTAGAAGAGCACTTCATAACCACAGCAGATCAGTAAGTTTGGGCAAGATGACATGGAGGAGATGTGATGTGAAATATGAGTTGGGGAAGCATACAAAAGATAGGGAAGTGAAAAGGCAGATTTTAAACTGGATTTTCATTTTCCAGTGTCAGTGTGTGAGTTAACTAGTCAGCTTTTCTTTGACTCTAACGTCTCCATACCTCTTCTTTGCTTTAGTGTATGTAGCACATGGCTGCACAGCACAGCCTGCAGATGTGGATTCTCTCTGTGCCTCAGGACTATGAAAAGCTGTATTAGCACAGCATTAAATCTGAACTAATGCAGCCTCTTCCTCAGCAAGGACTAATAGCTCAGGATTGGCTTTGTGCTAACAGCTTTTGAGCTGCCTGGGATGGAGGCAAAGTGAGTTTTATCTTCCCACAATGTACTTTGTAGAGCTATCCAAATTGGGTCTAATTTGGAACAAGCATTAAAAGCTTTCTTAATACATGATTTTGCTTTTCACTGGTATATGGCAAAGTGCTTTGCAAATGAGGCAAGCATCACTGCCCATATTTCATGATATATGATACTAGGGCAAGCAAAATAGCATTCCCTTAGCTACACAATTGTCAGTTCTGGAGGATGGTTCAAATCTCCAGTAACCTGTCCACATATTGTGACTCTAACTGGCAGTCGCAGGGTTGTTCAGATTCTGCACAAATGTTTAATCCCATAATTTGTTAAATTATATCCTGTGTTTATCAATAAATGTCCATAATCATCAAATTAGAAACACTGCAGTGCATTCTACAGAGCTTGATTTTTTTTTCTAGCATAACACCTACAAAATCAAAGCAGAAATTTGTTTTTATGCTAGGAAAATGTGCAGAATTTTAATCTCTGTAAATTAAAGTAATAATGGTGCCTCTATAAAAACACCCATCAGTTGTCACACATCAGGTTTTTAATGTTCCAGTTAAGAAGTTGATTGCACACAGTGTCTGATGTTCTATCTTCCTTTGTTGCTTAACTAAATTTTCCAAAAACATCATAGAAAGGTAAGGACATCTAGCCTGGAATTCAAGCCTGATTTAACCTGGCTAGCTTTTGTGGCATTGTATCAGGGACTCGTTTGGATTTAAACATTTCAGGTTGTTTTACATACGTAGCAATAATTGTGCTGTTTAGAAAAATGTGGTGCCATCATGTGGACAATGTGAAGAAGTGTAAAAGAAGTTTTTAGAAGAAAAACTAGGAAAAGATGAATGTTTGTATTGGATATCACAAATCTACTGAATTACAAATCTATATAAGAAGCTTTGCACAAATCTGTGGTTTAAAAACTGTATTAGGTAAGAAGAAAAACTGATAATGGGATCAGAAATTGTTCATTCAATCCTCTTCATTTTCCAGCAGCTCAGGAGATCCTTTCCCATGAGCACAGTCTGATCAAAACATTCACAGGAGTTTCCAAGCCACTTCTAATCAGCACCTAACTCCACCACTAATACTTCTGTACTCATTTCTCCATCTGCTTGTCTCTTTGGTTTTCCCCACTTGTTTTTGTACAGCCTGCATTGTTTCTCTTCCCCCCTGAAGCACACGCACTCACACAAACACTCCTACCCATAACATTTGCTGGCCAAGGCACTCTGCCCACACAGTTCTCATTCCTGCATGAGATCACACAAAGTTTTGTTTCAGCAATGGTTTTCTTGCATTTAACCCAGAGGAAAGAGACTTTACCAGATTAGAAATAGCTCTCCTTAATACCATTAAAAGTCCACAACTGTCCACTACTACTAAGTTTTTCTCATTTAATACTACAAAATGAAAGCAGAATGATGTCATTCTATTGTAGAAATGTGTAGAATTTGAATCTAAGTGGGAGTAAGAACAATGCCTCTGCAAAAACATACATCATTTACCACACATCAGGTTTCTTTACACAGAAAGTAAAAGAAAACTTTCTAATCATAATTTCCTTTATTTAAAAGGAAATAGGGCTTGAAGACATGTTTGGATCAGTCCCTTCTTATGTGAAAGTTCAGTGCTTTTATTTTATTGCTATGAACATTGAAGACCTTTGGAATGCCTTTTAGAACAGAGTTTTTTGTAGTATTTGATTAGAATTTTACTTTCTATATGCAGAAAAATCTGCTCTTATACAGTAAGAACTGGAATATGTATATATGTGGCTTTACTAAATAGATATAAAGGAATGTCATACATTCAGAAGATTCTCTGTGATGCTCTTTCTGCTTCCATATAAAGACAGAGGTAACTCTACAAACTAATGACATCTGTTTTCCTTGTCTTTGCATCTCATGCTTGGTTGATTTTGTCAAAGAAAATGTGAGTTCCAGACAAATTTTTACCATTCTTGGTCCATTTTTTTTCATGTGGATGTCTAATTAGGTATGAACCTAGACTACAATCTTTTTCTTTCTGGGTAAGCTTACAGGGTCTCTTATTCTTTTTCTTCTTTGACAGTAAATTTAATGAAACCTGTGGGGGCTTAATTTTCTTTAACAGCTTTACCTTGCTGTCAAACTTGGTAGAAATTATTATGGATTGAAAAATGCTGTGGGTAGGAGGCAAACGGAACATGGTGATGCGTGGAAAGAAGTCTCAAGTCTGCATCACTGTGCTCCAGTTCTTGTTTATTTGGCATTTACATTTTTAGAATACGTGGACAGATAAACTTACCAAAATTATAACCTTTTTCATGTATTCCCATAAATTGGGAGCCAATTTCAAGATAAAGACATTGCTTGTGATTTTTTAATAATTAGTAATATTGCACTGTACAGAGCATGGAACAAGCTCAGCAATCATCTTTCTTTCAATTTAACTTTAAATATCAAAGTATCCCATGATAGCTTGCATGAATTTGGTTTTCAGTGTTTCAGAAACCACATTCACATTGTTTTGATTTTGGAGTAACTGTTTAAATGTTCTGAAAGCCAATGGTTTAGTGAAAATCTATTAGATTTTCTGGATCCTGACATCTTTTGCCATCAATGTAGGTAAATCAATGTAGAAAGAGGGAATATAAACCCTTCATGGTTCATGGATTTTGATGATGTGCATGGTTCATCAAATTTTATTAGTTTTTACCCATATATACATAT
The DNA here is from genome assembly GCA_025447755.1 of Corythornis vintsioides. Classification (NCBI taxonomy): domain Eukaryota; kingdom Metazoa; phylum Chordata; class Aves; order Coraciiformes; family Alcedinidae; genus Corythornis; species Corythornis vintsioides. The sequence continues at coordinate 40,000 of JAOEGS010021149.1, read as the reverse complement.
AGATCTTCCAGTTTTAATGATTATATGAGTCTATATTTATATATAAACTTGATGAGTTAATGAGTTTATGCAATATTACTAATGGTAGAATTTCTTTTTAACTTTTAAAACAGATATCCCTAAAATGAAAATCTGAACAGAAAAAAAAAAAACCAACAAGAATCTTTATCTCATCAATCTGCTGTAGCCTGGGATTTTTATATTCTATGTCTCTTCACAAAATTCTTTCTTTCTGAAACCCCCTGGTTGAGGGCTGGGTCTATGAATCATTGTACTGTTCCTAGCACCGGGATCTCCTGTAATTATTTCCCAGTAATTCTTATCTTCTTCAGCTTTATGGGAGTCCAGGTAAGTGTGACAATTTACTTCATATTCTTTTCCAAAATAAGACCTGCAAAATGAAAGAAAATTAGATATGCAGGGAGAAATAATATAAAAACAAATTCAGTGAACTGAATGAAACTGCATTGTCTGTGAACCATTCCAGGTTTTCTCATGTTTCTCTTGGCTCATTCAGAAATCTTACCATGCACTTTTGAACTTCAGACCTTTACAAGAAACACAACAGTCCCCTTTGCTTCCTATGAATCATTGAGGAATTTGAAATCAAAGGGAAATGCTGCCTTTCTAGGTTCAGAACTAAAGCAGCCCCAACAGTATAAAGCACTGATACACCACCTCAGTGTTGCTGGTTAGGTTCTCATCACCATTCACATCACCCCTTCTCTCTCACTGAGGAAGACTCTGGCTACTTAATAACTTCCAACCTCACATTTTCAGCCTTTTCATCCTCAAAAAGCTGATACAAATCCTTAGTCAGATCTTGCTCAGAATTTAACCTGAAATAATTGGTGTACTCCTTAATGATGCTTAATCAATATTAAGTTAATGCATGAGTATTAAATTGTATTTCTGGATTAACTTCAATTCGTTGAGAGATTGATTCATATGCACATAAGCACTAGGTAGTTTTATGTAGTGTTTTTATTTACTTATTTTTTTTTACTTACCTCATTCCTTACACTTCTTAGTGACAATTTTATTTGGGGGGGGTGGCAAATAAGTTATGCTGAATGCCCACACATTGTAGCCCAGAAATAAAATAAGGGAAAGCAGAATGTGCATTTTGCATCCTTTTCCATTTTCTCAATGCATTCCTAAAGCATCTGTCTTGCTTCTTAGAGTAATTTTTGATGCTGGCACATCATTTATGCCCATCCCTGACAGTTATAATTTATTCTTACCTTGTACAAAAGTTCCTTGGAACAGCTAAGCCCCGATTAGTATGGCGATGAGTAATAATAATTTTAGAATTTGCCTGGGAAAAAAAGCCAACAAAAACAAGGGGAACAAAGCATACTTTTTTTTACACTAATTTTAACTATTCTTATTCAAATTAAAAGCTTTTCTTTACTGGTTAGTGTAAGTCTGCATTGTTCTGTATCACTCTAAGACTGCTGTACATTTATAGTAGGATATTTTACACCCCATCATTTCTCAAAACAACTGTCTTAACAACTTAGACCAGGCAAACAAGTAGACCTCAGGTCAGACATATTCTCCTGTCCAAGACATTCCATTTCGCTGAGAACAATATAATAATAAATATACAATAATAATTAATATTTTAAAAAACAAGCAAGGATCAGTCATTCTAGTGGCCTGTGGCAGGTTGATTCCTCTTACGGTTGATATTTGCCATGAGAAATATCCAAATGGTTTGGGGACACAGCCTAGAAATGGACCTTCCACTGTGAATAAAGAATGTTGTCTTTGACAATTACATAATTTTGACTATGTTTATTAATGAGCTGATTCCTGGAAATGAGTCACAGGTCAAGGCAATGAGAGGAACAGTTGTATTTGTGATATTTTGGTATACTCCCAGAACTGTAGGAAGGTTGCAGTTATGTGGAACAGGAAAGTACAGCTTAATATATTTACAAATAGTTTAAAAAGCACATCTGGGAAAGCATCTGTTATTCAGATGACTTGTTGTTTTGGGTTTGTTTTTTTTTTTTTTAATACTTTTTAAATGCAATATACAGTACTTAATTAGTCACCGCTCTTAATACTGGAAATGGAATTCAATGCTCAGAAGTCCTGAAAAGCAAATTCCAAGTGCTGCATCATGCATCAATGTGATGTCAACCTTTAAAAAACTCTGATTTGAGTAAAACTGAGCAAGTAAATCTAAACATTCACACCAGAACCTAATAATTGTATATACAGATTTCCTGGTAAAAGAGATTGGCCCTTCCTTCTCCGCCTTCAAAAAATTACAGGTCAGAACTTAGATAAGGAAAATATGTGAATAAAATAACACAACTGTTTTTTCTAAGTACTCCATCTACTGTTTCAATTAAATCCTCATAACATTTTCTACAGTTTTAATTTCTTACAGGAACTGGAAATCCTTCATATTCCAGCCGCATCTGAGGGTCGCAGAAGACAGCTTGCCAGCAAGTCAGATAGGAAAGCTTATCTGTCAAATATACTTGCTGAAGGAAAGATTTTTTAGCAAATCTCAGAAATGATTTATGTTCACTTGCAAGATAGAACTGTAAATAAAAATATACAGTAAGAACAGTATAAATATAAAAGGAACAAGATATATAATTGAAAAAAAAAACTTTTCAGCACAAAAATAATCCCTTGGCTCCTGGAATCTCAGTCAAGCTAAAGGTACAGATACAAACCCCATCACAGAGATTCTATACTGTTGATAAACTTATTAAGTAGCTATTCTGTATGCACACTGGTGAATACTAATTTAAAATTCAGTTTACACTCCAAAATCTCTCAACAAAGTGGTTGTTGAGAGGGAATTTTTTTTCAGAGTTGTGGTGATTTATTTTGGGTGAATACATATCATTCAATGTCTTACTGGCTTCCAACTTGTAGAGGGAAACTGTTAAGTTTACACTTATAGGTTAACATTTAACAGAAGTCTACTTCCCCAGGAGGATAGAATAGTATGTTACTTCATTTGTCTACTGTAGATTTATCTTCACAATAAATGTTACTTTGGATTTGTTTAAAGTAAAAAAAAAAAAAAAAAAAAAAGTCACTGTAATGATTAATTCTTCCAGGATTCACAAGCTAATTTTAATTTACTTTCTTTTTTTCTTTTTAAAAACTCCTTTATCCAGTTGACCCCCTTGGCCTGAACACCTTATCTCAGGTAAGTTGTATAAACTTTCTAAATAGATGTTGCTTATATCCATCTCTATATGAGTCTAAATCTGTTCTGTAAAGTGAGGATCTTGAACTACTGTATAGTTTTATATGTAATTAAATGCATGTAGTATATGCTACCATTGCCATTTGCAATTTTATTGCCTTACCATTTGATCAGAAAACCCTCCTGTTGTTCCAAGACCAAAGTTTTGACCAAATTTAACAGGTTCCCCCTCTGCAGCTCCATCAACACTGTTAAAATTGTAAAAAACAGAGTTATTCAATGAACAGTTGCTATTCTTTTTGTTCTTTTTGTCTATAATTAAGTCTTGTGGCAACACTGTATTAAATTTACCTTTAAAAATAAGTAAAATAACCCCCCAAATTTCATACTTGACTTACTGATTAAAATATTTAACAGAGTAGAAGCAGGCTGTATTGATTACTTTTTATGATGCATTCATTATCATGCAGGGTGGAAGGATAATATTGAATGAAAAAATCAATGGGAATTTAGCACTGAGGACCCCTTTAAAATATACTTAATACTAGCATCTGAAAAAGTAGAACAGTGTGTTTGTAACTAACACACTTTGCTAATAATATATGTAACATAGTCAATCATTTGGTTCATTTCATCAACATACATTCTGGCATATGCCTGTTTTCTGAATTATTCCTGTATTTTACATGAAAAAATCACTGGATTTAAGTGTAGCTGATAAACTCAGTGCACTGTAAGTTAATGAGGGACTTGAGAGCGTTCAGTGCCAATGACTCTAAGATCAGACAGGAGCTAAGCAAAAATATTTTGGCTGTGGTTCTATAAGGCCTAAATGATGCTCTTGGCATCAAACTTCTTCCTTCTGACCCAGTGTTTACTCAATCAGGATTGAATGGGTTAGTTTGTATTCTTATGGACTATTATTATTACTGTTAAATACATGGACCCAGGCACAGCTTTCAACTATTGAGCAGGACCCTGTTCTGTTCTTCTCCCACTAACAGATGGAATGAAATATATCTTTGATAGAGAGAATATGGTGCTTAGCATGGGGATTTTTTAGGCCAACAGAAACACTGTCTGTCCACTTCATGTGCAGCAAAAGCATTGACAAAAATCTCTTATTTGCAGGAGAGTAATAATACCAAGTGATGTTTGGACATGTATTGTACAGCTGAAATAAGACTGCATTAAAATCACCTGCAGAGTTTCCCATTTAATACAGTGAGCTTAACTCTGTTTTCACACCTCTTTTAAGCTTATTGAGTCATCTTTGGAATTATTCACATTAATATGCAGAGCAGAATCAAGTTGATGCCTGACCCAAGTTAAAGGTTCTTTCTTAAATATATTAATCTTACTCAAATTCATTTGTGGATTAGCAAACTTCATTGCATATTTCACAAACCAAGAGACTGAAAGCTAAATAATCGAAAAATACTCAGAATGAAATACCAAACCTTAAAATACAAAAAGTATTTCGACCCACAGGCTCCACGCTCTTGATTGCACTAACTCCACAGGGGGCTTTCAGTGTTTCCAATGAATATATGCATGATTCATCCATATTAATTGCCAAAGTCAGTCCAGGATAATTCTCCACTGAGGATTTGTTGTCAGGGCTCAAAAGCATCACAGTGTCTCCAAAATGAACAAACCCATCCTTAGTCACCGACAGCTGTGTCTAAATTAAAATATACATAATTTTTAATAGAATTATCTGAACCTAATAGCAGGTGTATTTTTACCATAGAACATGCTGATCCATAGTATTCTTAATGCATAAAGAACTCTAAACAGCTACACCGTTCAGCGTGGAGTAATAGAGAAGTGACACAATCGTCTTGAAGAATTACCTTCTTCAAAAGATTATCTTCAAGTCTGCTAATTTTCTGTGATAAAAGTTCTCCTCGTTCTTTTTTACCCATAAAATCCCGCAGGTGGTCCTGCTTGCAAAGGAGAGAGGGGCACACGGGTTATCCAGCACTCACCGTCTCGGGTTTAAACCCAATTTAGACAACTAGGGGGGAACACCGTGAGGTGAAGAGGGGAGAGGGAAAGGAGAGCCCCAGTAACCTCTTCCAAAAACGCCTCCTCGTTCCAGTTGCCGATCAGCACCCGGGGTCTGTAGGCGGCCATGGCTGGGACCGCTCCGCGTCCCCGTTGCCATAGCGATGGTTCTGGCCAGCGATTGGTGGCTGTGCGGCAGAGCCAGCCAATGAGAGGCGGCGAGCCGGAGGGGGAGGCGGGCTCTCGCTGTCCCCGATGTGCGGGGGGCTGTCGATGAGGGAAAAGGCACTGAATAATCCGATAATAATAATAATAATAGAATAAACCGGTTGCCCCGGTGTGTCCAGCGGGACTGGGGTCAGTGGCACCTTGGCAGACAGGAGCAAGCCTCTCGAATTTGTGCCACCTGTGCAGTACCCACCCACCGGACAAAGATCTAGTGGGGACAGGCTTCTGTAAATTAAAAAATAATAAATTTCCTTTGCATTCCCTTATGTTCTTGCCCTGTCTGACAAGAGCTCTGATAACAGGAGCTCTGATGATGGAGACTTGCTTCCCCTGGGGTGGTTTGGCTGAGCCCCTTGTCTTCCTGCAGGGATGTGCTGAAGGATAGAGGTGCTGCTGGGCCCAGAGCAGCTCTTTCCCTCACACCTATCTCAGAGGTTCCTGATCCTCTGGATTAATGTTTGCACCTTTTTCGGGTGTCACTGTACGTGATGTCACAGTACACTGTCATGTACTTCTGCTCCTGGTTCAGCTGTATGATGGTATAATTGTACAGATGGAAGAGGCTGAAACTCAGCAATTTGAGCCAAGCTATAGCCTTAGTATAGAGCTTTATTATAATCAAGTAGCCTTTTACACTCTGTATTGGTCAAGCTTAATGCAATAAACAGCTTCATGACCTTAACACTACAATGTTGGTGAATACTGTAAAAAATAGAATCATAGATAGTTCAGGTTGGATGGGAGCTTCAAGGTCATCTAGTTCCAACCCCCTCATCATGGACACCTTCCACTCAATCAGGCTGCTCAGACACCCATCCAAAATGGCCTTGAACACTTCCAGGGATGGGGTACCTACCACCTCTCTGGGCAACCTGATCCAGTGTCTCACCACCCTCACAGTGAGGAATTTCTTGTATCTATTCTGAGTAAATGTTATTAGGTGACTGCTTTGGTCTGTTACTTAGTTTTGACATCTTCTTTGGCAAGCCAGGCTCAGTGAACATGTCATATGTAATACTTTCTAGACAGCTTAAGCAAATGGTTTTCAGCGATGATGTAGAACCTTGCACAGGACTTTTAATCCTTTTACAGCTGTCAGTTTACTTGCAAGATTACTATGATCAGGCTTCAATGTTGGACAACTTTAAAAGCTTAAAAGAAAATATTTGGGGGTTTTTATATGAGCAGCTGCTCTACATGTTATCATCATCCAGTTTTGACAACAATTCACTTGACTTTTTTTGTTTGGCAGTTGGATTTTTTAAAAAGTTACTACACAAAAAGTTACTGGGGACGTCCCAAGCCTCTCAAGGACGAAATACAAACCATTCTCATTCGGTTAGCACCACCTCGTGGTCAGTCCTGGTAAGTGACGCTCTCTTACACCCGGTCGTGTTAGAAGCAATTCGGAAACGGAGGAAATTTTGGTTTTCGTTGCCGAATATAAAAAGGCAAACAAATTTTGGATATATCAGATGTGCTTTGAATTCTGAAGTGTTTTTTGTAAAGTAGATTTCATTAATTTCCTGTGCTGATAGTAATTTCTACTTGGCACTTAAAATCACTTTTGTCCTTTTCATGAAGTTTTGATTAGAGTGACTGGTTAATCAATGGTGTGCGAATTATGTATTTACCAAGCTTTTGTTCAAAACTGCATAATATATTTGAATATAAACAATTTACTTTTGCTTATCTCAGTGTGCAATGTCTAAGAAGTTTCAAATATTTTTTGTTTTGTTTCAGAATTAAGCCACTTTTAATTTATTATTCAATACTAAATCATTTTTTATAAAACTATATGTTATGCTCAGCTCTATTATTAAGAACACAAGCACTGTCACACTGTGCATGCAGCTAATACAGAGAATACACAGAAAACTTCATATTTTTGCAGACTTATGCACTATTAGTGCATAGTTACTTACAGTTACTCATAGATTCTTATTTACTTATAGACTCTGATGCAAATATTACATAGAGAGAGGTATGTGTACTCAAAATGTAGTTGTCTATAGAAATATCTCCATGCATCTCTTAGCAGGATAATGTGACAATCCCTGTCACCTTAAAGGCTTTCATTTCTGACTGCATATTATCCATGAAAACAGACAAAAAGAGCTTTCTCTAAATGTGTTTATAAATGGAACATCTTTCCTTCAGGAAAGGATTCAGGCCTATTCAACTCAGCCCAGCTTCCATTTGAGCAGATAAAAATCTGTGTTTACTCCTAACAGTAGTTGGCATTATTAAATGCTGTGAAGAAAAGTTGTACTTGTGAAAGAATTGCTCTCTGTTTTGTGTATTAACTTATGCCAGCATATAAAGTAACCAGACTTGAAAGTATATGTGGTTTATTTAAAACATTAGTATTTCCTTCTTTTTTTTTTCTTTAAGTCTTTAAATAAAATTTCAGTGAGTGTACTTTCAGAGTCTCTTCCGCTAGAAGATTCCCCTCTCTTTGTAGTGAAAGAGAATGAGATGGTTGAGAAGACCCAAAATAGCACATAGAACTAAGCCATGTGTTTACATAAAAGGCTGGACTTATTAAGCTTTTAATTGCCTTAAGATTGTCAGTAATACGTGAGATGGAGCATGTTCTGAATACTTTAATAAATAAATGTGTTATGTATCAGTAGTACAAATTATCATAGTTTAGTCAAATCTGACAGAATAGGCAAAGACTGAATGGATGTGAACATAAATTAAGTCCATTTATTTTATGTTTTATGTATTTTATAGAATTTATTAAATTCTACTCATATTGAAAAAATACTAAAATAATGTTTAGTTACATGTGGTTTGGATGAGAATGTTTTTAACACCTGCCTTTACTGGCCTGGGAGTGTAGCTATGTCTTTTTTTCATGTTTTCCTTTGTTTTTCCTCTTGAAAATGAGGAATGTGCCAAAAGTGATTAACAATATAGACTAAATAATACTGCAAAGGAGTAAAACATTCTTTGGGACATTTTGTTTCCTCTCGTGTTATTATTTCACGCTCCCATTATTATGACACATCCTATGAATCAGAGCATACCTATCATTTTTCTTTACTATTATTAGGTTTCTGACTATTAAAATGATTAATCTTCTTGTTAATGATATAACTACAGCTTCTTATTCTAAGCTGTTCCCCAAACACTCATCTGTTCACAGCACAAAACAAAATAAATAGTTTATGCAATAAGATTTAAGGATTGTTGTTTTGCCAGACACTTAGCACTGATGTATCTTGTTTTAGCTGTCAATTCCAGAGTGGGGTTTTGTTGCTGAGAAGCAATCAATGTGTTTATGGTATATTAATTTCTGAAATGAAGTAATTCATTAAACAAATCTTTGAGTCTACATTTCACGAGAGCAGGGAGCAGGATGCCTGTGTGTTGTATTGGCAGGAAGTTTGATGATGTAGGGTACAAAAGTGGAAAATTTCCCAATAGTAGATTTGGTTGAAGACATCCAAAATTGTTATGATTGATCATTTGATGTTTTATATCCAAAATACTCTACTGGAGAAAGAAGGAAGGGGAAAAAAATAATTTGCAATATGTCCAAAACCACTAAACACTTGCCAATTAAATTTTTGATTTATTTTTCCAAATCTTCATGGTATTTTCATTTTACTTGTCTCTAATTTAGACTTGTACAGAGCATGACATTTTTGAGAAATTGCTGTATAATGTAGTATTTTCCTCTTCAAAATGAGCTGTTTCATCATGATGATCATACTAGCTATTTGAAGTTTCTCCTCTTCCTGGCTGAGTCTTATTCAGAAAGTGACTTGAAAAACCACTGGAGCTCTGAACTTGTGATAATAATACAGAAATATTAAATAATATCTCCAGTTAATACCATTGTCTTCTGTAAAGAGATCCACATTACTTCTGAAGAAGTAGAGTGCATTGATTGGCAAGAAGTAGCTCCATTGAAAACTGTGTTTGTGAGTGCAGCAGAAACACTGTTAACAAAGCTCTGTTGCTGCTCATGTCTGTGATGCTTGTGGATTATGTATATCTGCCCTCAGGCAATTTAAAAATTGTTATTTTTCAATCTATGGAGTGTATGGCCAAGGTATCATAACCAGAACAATTAGACTAGCCCTGTCATTGGCTAGATGAAAATTTTATATCTAATTTGCAGTATTTAATGTACGTGATATGACCTCATCTAACTTCTTTTAAGTACTACTTTCCAGGACCTGCTTGAAAAGATTTTCATGAGTGATGTTCCACCCTACTTCCAATATATTGAGTGCACTGCATTTCCTGATCTACAAAGTTCTGTCATCACCCACAGGCACTAACACAACATCACTGTGGGTGAGGCGTGGCCCTATTTATAACGGGTGGAAATCAGGTCACTGTCTCTCTTGTTTACTGATCTGTTTAAACTTTGGTTACCATGAATACTCATGTTTGAGATTTTGAAGTTTGATTTTTGTTGCAATTTTTGCATGTAAAAAGCAATAGCATGATTGTAGGGAAAAATAAAAGCCCAAAACTCCATGACCTTAGCTGAGATTGACTAAGGGGGCTGTTCAAGCCTGCACCACTGCCAGGGCGAACCTACTGCTCCTGAAACTGAAAAGCAACATTTTTGCATGACCTCTTATGAACCCAGACCAGTCTGCTTCTTCCCACTTCAGGGCTAACAATAGATAGGGTTGCCTTTGCTTCCCTGCTGAGCCTTGCCTGCAGCATCCTCCTTATTTTCTGTGGTGAATTGCCTGTGTGCATCAGTCACGGCCTAGTTATGTCACTTCTCTCCTTTTGGATTTTACTTCCTTGTGATGATAATGTTAAGATAGAAAACAGTCTGTTCCCTTACTTTTCCACAGTGGAAATATCTGTTTCAGTCTCCCCAAGCAAAGTACTGGCGTTTACAAATAACAGAGATGCATGTTGGTCCATCTTCAAACCTTTGCTAAATAAGCTTGTTAGATGCTGTATCCCCACTGGGCCCACTGCAGAAGTTTACTTGTAGTAGTTAAGGTTTAGAGATAAAGAAACCAGAAGAGTTTCCTTTAGTTCAAATGCATCTGTATGTTACATAAAATGAACTATTAAGAAACAGGAACAGAAACAAACTTAAGTATTTATCCCACAAAACATGAATCAGTTAAATATTTCTGGCATAACAAAAAGGAACATGATGAGAATCTTTTGTCCTAAGGGGAAAAGAACATGTGTATCGTAATTGTTTTTAACATTTTCTGCCACCATTATGCTATTTATGGTTTTGATTTGGATGACCTTACTCTGGCAGTGTATTTATATCAGACATCACGGCCTACAGAAAATATTTTATATGTCTGAACAGCCTGGCAACTGTTCTAATTTGAGACTCTGAACGTTTTGGTATTTCTTTGTTGCCATTGGTTAGTAAATTAGCACTTCTTAGTGGGTAGCTTTTCATAGAGCTGTGGGAGAGAAATGATATTTCAGTATAATGCTGAGGACTCAAGGAACACACAGAGCACAAATCACATGATAAATAACTAGATTACTAACACTGTCATTGCAATGTACAGTGTGTTTGCTAGTCTAAAATGAAAAGCTAGACCATTCATTCTCTGAAAACCTGTTTTGGGGAAAGTAACTTTCTTGATTAAATAATTTTAAAGTATAGGTAAGTCTTCTCCTGTTTGTACTTTCAGTGGAATGGAATGATACAGAATCAGCAATTTTTCTGCAAGATTTATCTGAATCCATCTAAAAAAATAAAAGGGGGGGGGTAATGAATATAAAAATAAATGTTGGGGATCTTTAGAAAGGAGGTAGAATATCTGTCCGCAGGAGCAGTTATTTTGTGCTGTGAGATGTGAGTGCAGCTGTTGGTGTGTGTATTGCTCCAAGGAACATGAGGCAGCTTCCACAAGGTGGGGTCTGTGCAGCAAAGGGAGCCCTGAAAGCACCACTAAATTGTGTCCCTCTTATTAGACACAGGGATCTCTTGACTAAGGTTCATTTCAGGAAAAAAAAAATAGTGCTGATAAAGTGTTATTTACATTCATTGTGAAAATGAAAGCACAGCTTTCCCTCCTCCTTCAGCAATGTCTCTGATAGCAGAAAACTATTTTTATTAATATATCCAGAACTAATTAGAAGGTAAGAATACATTATGAAGATCACCAGGCCATATGCATTGCCATTATTTTAACTTTTAGGAATTAATCTAGGAAGGAGGAAGTAAATATACAGAACGAGTTACTGAGGAGTAAGTAGTATCAATTAATTGCAGAAATTTTATGCCTCTGTATCTTTTAAACTACTGCTTTCTCATGGAAAGTGAAACCCGACTTATCTTTGAGCAGTCATAAGCACTAGTAGCTATAGAAAAAAAGAAATGAAAGACGAAGATGAATCATCTAAAAATTAATGGGTTATACTCAATAAAAAAATCGGATAGATTTTGCTGCTTGTTGCAAGGTACACTACTGATGGAACCAGACTAATATTTGCATAAAATGAGAATCAAAGAGGGAATAGATTTGCATTTAGCTCCATTTCACACAGTCTTTTGACATTAAAACTGTTCTCTCACAGAAGTCATGTGGGGATGGAGTTCTCTGTGGAGAACAATCACTAAAGCCACAAAGAACTTTTTAATCTCTGTTGATCCTGGCAGCAGTCTTTGGCAAAAAAAGAAAAAAAGCAGGAATGGTGTCTTACAAAAGACCAGCTCGATTTCCCATGATGTAACAGGGTATATAAAAATTCAGTAAAGTCAATTCTGAGAAAAAAAAAAATCTGAATAGAGATGGTCATACAGGAATGGATGTTCCAGAGCTCAAGAGTGCAAATATGCAGTTCGGGTGAAGGTACAGACTTTTATGGCCAAATATTAGTGAATATGAAAAATAAGAAACATTAAAGAAGTGTTTATCTTCACAAATGTTTCATGTGGTAACCTAAGCATATGATATGAGGCTGGGAAACTGAGAATAAATTCAGAGAGAAGAAAGGTAAATTAACTTTGGGAGACCAGCTGGATCTGAACACAGGCAGTAAGGAGAAAAGTTTGCCTCTTAGTGGTTGGATGGAGGAATAAATGGCATTCTTCTGATTCTTTCAGATGCAGTGCATGAAGAAAAATCACATCTGACCATGTGGTTCTGGTTGATAAGGAATGCAGTAGTATTATCATGACAGAGAAGGAAGCTTTAAAATAAACATGTGTTCCCTGCCCCACCTCCCAGTCTTCCCATTCTCTTTTCTTCCATTGTTTTACTCCTCTCAATTTCCATCTTATTTAATTTTGCTGTTTCTCAAGTTGTTAAGTTGTTAATTTTGTTCCTAATTCTCTATTTCATAGAATCAAGACTGATTAGTCCATTCAGAGTTCATAGGCACTGCAGATGAGACTCTACTCTTACAGGTATTTTTTATGATATGAATTCTTACAGGTACTTAGTAAGTATAATACATATTCTTGGGTTTTTTTCCCACTATTTTTTGGTAACCACTGCACTTTTCTCTTCTTCTCATGTGCTTATTTGTTATACCCTGTCTAAAATGTAGACCACAAGAAAATTGAAGGGGAGTGACAATTTATTCTTAATGGCATATTGAAAATCCTGTGGTTTCTTAAATATTTGCTATAAATCTATCCCATTTGGGAGTGTATTTGTAACATTTTTTTTTCCCTAGCAAGTGTCTTCTGCTGCATATTCATACAGCATATTATGAATTATGAAAGTGACTAAAAGCAACATTAAGTTGTGGAAATTAGGTGTGGCTTTTCACAAGCTACTAGTGTATCCTAGTATTACACTAGGATATTGTGAAGCCTGCCTATTTTTTTCATAACAGGATTACATATATTCCTACTTTTGGTAAAATTCTTTCTATTGTGCAGTCTGCACCCTACAATACAATGATGTTTTTTAAATCTGTTTTTCTTCACAAAAAATGTTTGTGATGTCTTGCCAAGAAAAAAAAAAAGGATACAAATGGAATAAACATGTATCTGAAGAAAGAAATCGTTTCAACATAGAATGTGTTTGATTTTTTATTTATTTATTTATTATTTTTGGTATAGCTAAAAAGGCAAAAAATAAAACCTGCAGAAGAACCTGTTAGGAATAGCCCTGGTCATTGTAAACTTCTAGCAGAAGTTGTTCAAAGTCTTGAGCTTTAACTATAAAAGTATAACAAGTGACTCTGCTCCCATCAGCAGGAGAATATTCTGAAAGCCTGGCAGCATCTGTTACTTCTTAATTCTTTTTTTTTCTGCATGTTGTGTTTTGTGTTGTTAGGAATCTTGCAGGATTCTAGTTCAACTTGGAAAGCTGAGGGACAGCTTTGTTGCTTTAATAACTTTTGCTGCTCCTGCAAAAGGTTTCTATTTTCATACCAATTTAGCATGCTTAATTTACTACTAAGATCCACTGTTCTGATTGTTCCAATGTCCTGGCACGGACCAGTCACTGTTTAACTTACTCCTTTGTTAGCCTATGTCCAGCTGCTGAACTGCCAATCCTAGCAAAGGCAATCAAATATGCCAATAGTTAAACCTGATTTTTCAGGTTTAAGTAGGAGTAAAAAAGATATTTACTCTGTTATAACCTTCTCTCTTTAATGACATATAAATCTAATCTGCTTATAGTGAATAACTGTTTATTTCAATGCATTCTCAAGATTCACTGGATTAACTTCAACATCTGTTCTTTACAGGCAGAGAAATTGCATTAAGGTTTCTGTGCTTTACAAGTAGAGAAATTGAGTAGGGTGAGCAGTGACCTGATGTAAGGTGATTGTGCACATTGTCTAAGCTCAAGAATACAGTCTCAATAGGTTTGGAAGGCTGTCCAGCTAATAAAAATTATCTGCCTTCTCAGTATGTTAAGTGATGACAGGAGTCACTAATAACTGTCCACCAATGCCTCACAACACTCTATTATACTTACCTGCAGTTAACTATTTTTCAATTGTCTTTGAAATATGAAAGTAATATTTTAATCATTGTCACAGTTTTTCCTTTCTCTCTTATAAATAGTTCACTGTAGTTCTGTGCCCAGTGTTCTTTTCCCTTTCCATCTCTAATCAGCATTTTCCCCTATATATTTCATAACACACCCTTCTTTATTGTGTCTTCCCCTGACAATAACATATCAGTGAGATGTGTAATCTTTCCGAGTGGGAAAAAAATTAGCCCAAAAATGACAAGATGGAAAATAGGGAGGAAATGTCAGGCACATTGAAGACTCCAGGAGTCTGGGCATCACAGACCAAGCTAACAAACTTCAGTGACTCTTTTCTTAGCATTCATCCATTTAGATGTTTTCAAACTGAGGTTAGGCAACATAAAGGACCAACTCTGGATTATCATTTACATTATTAGGTTCCCTTTTATAGCTGTAAAAACTTCCAACTAGACCTTCAGCCTTTCTCACATCTGAGACAAAAACCAGTATAATAGGTACGCTGGATAATACTGGGAGGCATGTGAAAACATGGACTTTGTTGATTTTCTGGGTAATTATTACACTGATTCTTGAGACAGGCTGATAAATTTTCATTTTTTGGCCAGGTATAATAAATTAATTATTTTTATATTATCATTTTCCTTGTTAGGATTATTTGCAGGCCTGGAAAGAGAAATGAACTTCTGAGAAATAAGAATAATATTTTAAGGGCAGTTTTCTTCTAGTATAGTTCTTAACCACTTAATGATTTAAGACAAGCATTTCAGCCTGAGTGGTACCTGGAGCTGTCCAGATTTTTTAGTGTTCTATATGGAGTAACATTGCAAAAAAAGGAAAAAGACACTGAAATTAAAAAGCACAGTCCTTACCATAATTTCTGTTCTCTGGACTGTTGTCTGTAGTGTTCTTAAGCTTGTCACTAGAAGAATCTTTCTGGTAGCAACCTTGTACCATTAATTTCCAGTGTTATCCTCGTGAATTTTGATGTTCATTCCCAATCTTTGACATGGTAGCATCTTGATTAATGTATTTATAAATTTTCTCAAAAAAAAAAGTCCTGAGGTGCCTTTTTTCCCTCAGCTGTCTGGGCAGCACAAAGGTCTAGAGACAAAGCAGGAGGTGATGAGAGAGACGTTGCAGGCACATGAAGGGTAAAGACAGGAAGTTTTGGAAAGGGAGTTGAATCCTGTAAATGAGATATAAAGAGGAGAAGAAATATGTGTCAGGCAAAGCAAATGATAATTCCAGCAGCCTTGTGGAGACACTGGAGAACAAGGCAAGGATTTCAGGAAGGAAGAGGAGGCAGAGACAGAACAATTTTTCTCAGTGTGGTCAAAAGCAAATAATGTCTTGGTGCTTTTTTTGTTTGTTGGTTTGGTTTTTTTTGTTTTTTTGTTTACAGCAGATATTCAAAAGCACTCTGGTCCTTGGAAATTGATTTGTGCTGCAGGTTGCACTGATTATTTCTAGTTATTTGCTGAAGGTAGGAGTGGGAAAATGTATTTTAGTGGCAGTCAGTCCTGCCAATAAATGTTACAGAACTACTGTGTAATTAATGCCAAATGTGTCATCATGCCTTAGTCACTAAAAGGAATTAAGGCTGGATTTCTGTTTTCTCAGTGAATAAAATACAATTTCACCCTAATTAGACTAATTTTTACTGAGGACAGTTGTTAAATTATATTAACAATAACTTCCCCTTCAATATTGTGACAAAGAGAATAGAACATATGAATTCTACCCACACACAAAAGAAGTATACATCTGCAGTGATTTTAATTTATTGTTGAATGATCAAGTGAAAAACAAGTCCTGTCAAGTAGCAAGCAGTGCAGATATTCCATGTGCCAGTGTCTTTAATGGATAATTGGTAGTTTTGCTTGGTGATCATTATGTGCAAATGTTTCCCATCATCATTAATACCGGGACAGTTCCTGGTGGGAAGTCCACTGTGGAACAAGTTTCTCTACCTGTGAATGTTTTTACTCTCTCTTTTCAGACCCTCTGTAAGCTAGTGAAGCATGTGCAGTTGCACAATCTCCTCTCAGTTTGAAGCAGCTTTGGCTTCACTGAGGTTGGCAAGTGGGTAATGAAAAAGGTCTGAGGTATGTGGAAATTTTTGTTTCATATCTCAAATCAGTCTGATGTGATAACACCACATTAGAATTAAAAGGTAAGCCTAATTATTATTCCTGCATCCCTCCAACTTTCTCTTCCTCCAAAATGAGAAGTCATTCATTGCATTCAATGATTCTTAAAAGTTGGGGCTGTGAGTAATCTACGTTTCCTTTATTGAGTATTGCTTTACATGTGACATCTTGGGAAAGCATCTAGAGTCTTTAGAGTATTGAAGTAGACAGTGAGCTCACGAGCAGTGAAGGAACACTAGCCAAATAAGAAATTAATATGAATACCTTTAAAGTTTTGTTCCTGCATATTTATGGAATAAATATAGGTTTCAAGTCTCCAAAAAGCAGAACTTAGCCAGTTCACACAATTTCTATGTACACTTTTCAGTTTGTTCATTGATCTTTATACCTGCTGACAGTGAATTTATATACTGCTGTTACATTAAATCAATTTTTATAGAGTTTGGTTTCTTGTACTCATGAGTACAGCATCTTCAGCCTTGTTGTGGAAAAACATATCACTCTTAAAGTGTCCTTTTGCAAGACTTGAGTAGACTGGGGCATTCAGAAAAGTAAGAACAAAACCAGAAGACTTGCAGATTGAGTTTTTTTTTTTTTTCTGGTTTTCTATTTAAATTTTCACTTGTAATGCCAAAATCATGCATTCTCAAACTTTCAGAGGAAGGGAATATAAATAATTTCATTCTCTTCCTGTTTAAGTTAGTTTGAAAATGCTGGCATCAGTGACCCCTTGATACACATGAGCACTGACCAAACTAAGAGTTTTAAAACCCACGATCTTAGTAAAACTTCTGTAAGCTGCTGAGCTTTCCCTGGAGTAATTTATTAACAGGCCTCTCCATTTTGGAGATCATTTTACTGTAGGATTGTTGAACATTCTTATCTGGTTTTAGCATCAATAAAGTAAGTTTAGTGCAAGCAATAGCTTTTGTTAAACCCTTCAGGTACATTACTGTAGGTATCTTGTCCATTTTGTCCTTTTTTTCTTGTAGGGGAATGAAGTTCATCCACTAATTGTACCCCTATCAACCAGATCCATTCCTATATGTACCTTCTGTATTTTTCTTCCAGCTTTTGAAACTGAAGTTGCTGTAGACTAACTGATCTATGTGCTAGACAGTAAGCCTGTTATCCTGTTAGTGTAATTACACAAAATCTAGTTTACTCAGGTGTGAGTGATAGTTGGGCCAGCAAATTGTACTGTGCAACCCTGTCTGAAAACAAAGTGATTTATAGGATTGACAGACTACATGATTCGGATATTAATTTCATGTTCCATTCATTTCCTTGTGATTGTTTAGTAGCCTTTGCATGGTCATGAGTTCAGGCTTGGCTCAAAGACAGAATGCAGGTTGATATCATGGTAATGTGTGGACTTTGTACAATGAGTTGCTCTGAACTGTCCACTTCCGAGAGAGGAACATGGCACCAAGCACTGTAAATTCCTGCATGCTTGATGATAACCTCAGTGAAGAGGGAGAGAATGGGAGGTACAATCCCATCAGGCCAGAAGTCTCAGAAGAACAGTGAAGTGGAAGAAACTTTGTCAACTTTTGTGCTTGTGTTGAAAGGGGACTTGGCTTCTAATGTTTCACTGTCATGAACTTAAAGCAGCTGCAAACTCATTTGGAAAGGTGAAACCACAGACAGTTCTGAATAATCTGGTTTAAAGAAATGACTGTTTAGTTTCCATCTTTCATCATATTATAAGAGCACAGATTTGATAAATCTGCACAGCAATTAATTTTTTTCTACTTAAAAAATTAATTATCGTTTATATTGAAAAGGTACAAACAAGTGCTCATCCTTTGACTTGGCTGTTGTAGGGAGGAAGGGAAGGGGTCTCCTAGTTTGAAGGGAGCCTCTTGCAAGGGTTAGCAAGGTCTAGCCAAGTTATAATAAGAGACCTGTCAAGCAAGAACCCTCATTCCTGGAGGTTCCCACTGCCCAGACAGATGGGTACTAGAGAAGATGAGTGTGGCAGCTGTGAGTGCACCTGGTGGCAGAGGATGTGATAAGATATGAACTGATGCAGATTTTTGAATTAAAATAAATATATAGAAACTGTCATTTGGTGATGATATAGTGTGAGAGAACAAAGGGGTTGGTTTGGTTTAAAGACACAGCATTTTTGAGTGCAAGTCCCAGTGTATTGGATCAATTTGCAGAATAGTTTGGACATGTGTGAGCTACTGTTCTTGGAGAAAATTACACTTCACTCCAGGTTTGCACCTCATTTGCTCCAAGCCCTGATGTGGACATTTCAGTAATTACTGATGACTGATCCTTTGATTGATGTAAAACCATACATGTTAGAGATGTTTAAGCTGGGGCCAGTCTAAATCTAGTCCAAAGAGAAACTCTAAAAAAGTGGATTTAAGCATAAAGGCCTGAGAATAAATTATTTTGGTGAACTGATCCACTCCTACTGTGCACAAATTACTTGCTAATGTAGATATAGTGTATGGTAATAAACTGGAAATTATTCCATTTTTATCTTTCATTCCAATAATTACTCCAAACTTTTATTGTTTATTGGTACAAAAAACAACAGCTACCTCTGTTTCTGCAAATCAGATTGGCAGTGCATTTGCTTTTCAGCAGAAAGTCTCCTGTAGAAAGATTTCTGAGTCTCCCACTCAACCATAGATGCAGGAAAGGACCTACCCAACCTGCCCTTAAATCCTGGACTATAAGTGTTTTGTAATTTTACAGCTGGAAAGATTAACACCACAAAGACACAGTGGAACTGTGTCACCCTCCAGGTTCCCATGCATATCATTCATTCCCCTACTCACCATTCCATTTTCTCTCACATTTTATGGTGTAAAGGTGATTAACTGGAACAGACAGAAGAGAACAAAATACCACCAGGCAGAAATCAATCTGTCTGCACCAAAGTTATTTTTAAAGCTGTTTAGAATAGCACACACTTTTTTCCTGAAATGTGTTCAAAGCTCATAATTCATATGACAGAATGGTGTGTGTGCTGTTATAAATTCTGTTGGATATTTCGGATTTCAAAGAAAACAGGAGCTGCATGTGAGCTCAGAATTGCTGAAATTATCAGTGAAATATCATTTGAACTCTTGCAAATGCCCATAAAATGACATGTCAGTAGTGGATTAACATTAAAAACTCTGGTTTAGAAAAGGAAATTATGCTTAACTATGGGAAAAAACATAGGCAGTAAGAGCTTTTGTATCTGGGAAGGATTTCCTTATTTTATATTGGCCTGTAAGCATGGCGTGAGTTCTACTGAAACATGGGACAGTTTTAGTGATTTACCTGTCTGACAGCTTGCTCTGCTGGCAAAAATGCTTGGGATTTTCTTTAAAAACCTTAAATGCTACTTAATCTGACTGTAGGAGCTACTGAAACTTCTATTTCCACCCACTGCATTCAGATCTATTAAGATTTGTAGCTGTGGTTCTGATTTTCAAAGCCAAATGGAACAGAGAGGGCACACCAGCCAGGTCTCAAGGGTCTGGCATCCTTTCTTTCTTCTAAAGAAAATTATTGGTTTTATTTATTTATTCCCCAAATTAGTCCAGGTGTGTAATCTGTGTCAGACAACAGCAGTGGTGTAAGCAGAAATTCTAACTGTTAAATCCTAATTCCCTTTGTCTCTGATTACTAATTGAAATAATATATGCCATTGCTTTTCATTTAAACTATTAATCTGAAATCTGATTATAGTTCTTTTCTAGTATAGCCTTGAATTTGCCATTCACAACTATTTCCTGGCAGTGCTATGTTGTTATTAACATTCTGCCTTTTCTCTTTGGCTACAGCAGAATTAACTTCACTGGTCAAGACAGAGCTAATTACTGAGTCCATAATATCTCATACCTGTGAAATTCAGCATGATCTGAGAACCCCAGTTTGCCATACAAGTGAGATGCTGGCCAGTCCTTGGTGAGAATACCCTAGAAGACACCTCTTTTATTACAACATCTGGCTTTAAAAAAAAAATAAGGTTTGCTATTTTCTCTTAGAAAAGATTAAGAAAAACAAAAAACAGTGCTATGTGTGCTATACAGTGAGAAAGGAAAATGTATGTTATAGTTAAAAGTACTTTCTCACTTTGAGACTTTCTTCAGTCATGGAAAAAGAAGCAAATTAATCCTGATACTCCTCAATTACTGGATCAAAATATCAGCAGAGTTTCTTTTTCAGACTTTCATAGTCCTTCAGTACGCATGACAGAGAACATCAGCCCAATCACTGTCAGTCACTCATTTGTTTTGTATGTGCATAAAATGATGGCTCGCAAGGTTTGGGGTGATGGAATGACTGTTACATGTTGCATTGCTGCAGACTGCTGCTAATATTAGGACAGAATGAACAGCTCACTTCCTGGAGGCATCAGCAAGCTTTAGTTGCAGGGGTGGTTTTTTTTTAGTGGTATCAGACATGTGGAATAAATTATCATAAATTGCTTGTGATTAAATGTAAAGTACCAGGAGGATTTGCAATAGTTAATCCCTTTATTTCTGGGGTCTGTGAAGAGCAAATTAAGCTGAAGACTGATTCATAACTGCTTTTCATTAAAACTAATGCTCTTATATAATGGTATTGCTTTGTTTAATTATGGAACATAATTTTAGAAATGGTAAGCTTTAGGAATAAGGCAGTTAGCAATGTGTACCAGCCTATAACTGCTGGTACTCTGCATAAACCACAAGCAGCAAAAGCCGTATTAGAAACATCAAAACTTGCTCCAACATTTCATAGTAAATTAAATCTTATTTTGTACTAATATATTGCATGGCTAAGGCCAAAAGAAGACTTTCTCCCTAAACTCTGCTGAAAGATAATCTTCTCTTTCCATAGATTTTGATTTCAGTAAAGTTTTGGAAGGCAGTTTTGCTTTCCATATAATTAAAATAGATGAATTCTGACATCTGAAAGGATTTCCTGACTGAGGAAATGTTAAGTGAATCTATGTTAAAAAATGCAGCCAACAACACCTCAAACAAAGTGATTTTGTTATTATGCAAAAGAAATTTCTCTCTTTTCTGGGAATACATGCTCCTTAATAATTTAAAAAGGCATATTTGCCTGGAAATTAGTCCTTCTGCAATGTTATAGACTCCATATTACCATGAATTTATCTGAAAATGGCTCACTGGTGTTTCTATGGGTTGTGTGCCTGGTGTATAGTATACAGTGAGACAAAGATGAGGGAGACCAACAGAACCAGTACAGTGTGGAGATTGTGCTATGGTGTTCTTGGGTATGAAATGATTCACTCACACGTCAGAAAAGCATCTATTTCCTGGGTTTAGGTTATAATTTCATCTATTATTCACTCCAAAGATCATGAAATCTCAATAGTTTCTCTGTGGCCATGTCTGTGTAGCTTAGTTATTGCCTGTTTTGAAAAGAGACAGCTGAATGGAGTGGGAGAACCAGAGACAAGCTGATCAATGATATATTACTCAAAGCTGATCTTGTTTTGCTAAATAGGTATAATTTGTGTTCTTGCCATTGAGAAGTGGAACCCTGAAGTCATCCCTTCAGTCGTTTGAAGTGAATTTGTTCCGTTGTTACAACTTACCATGCTGAAATGTGAATTAAAGATGAACAAAAGGAGAAAGCAAGCACAGAAAAGTATATGCACTTCGTTTTTAATTTTTCTTTATTTCTCCTTCTTCTCCTTTTAGGTGCAAAGGAGCAGTTTCCTCCTGCTGTTTGGAAAGTAAATACAGCCACGGCTAGAGATCTGGACAAGAGGTGCTGTCAAGATGGTGTTCTCTTCCCTCAGCGGCAGAGAAGGGAGTCCTGAATTGCTGGTAAGTTCTCTGGGTCCTTGCAGCAGTCTGATCCTGTAGGCTAAGCACTTTATTTCCCCGTGGTCCCTGTAAAGACTCTCTACAGAGTTCAGTGGATTATCTACATTGCTATAAGAGTTTAGAGGTAAACCTCTATGTTTGTGGTTCCATGAGGCAAGGTGAGTTGATCTAGTAGCTTGAATGACAACCTTGTTCATTTTCTCCCAGCTAACCACACCCAGCACTTGCTCTGCATCTGGTCTAGCTGTTGACAGACTCCTCTGTGAGTCACTTCAACCTGTTCACCCAGAATGAAAAAGGCAGGATTTTCTTTAGTTACCAAAGCAAATTATTTCATGCATACTTACAGCCATGGCTGATGCAAGGGGCAAGGGTAGGACCATGGTAGAGAATAGAGGGAATGGCATAAGAGAGGGTGGACACAGAATCTTTTCTATTATTTTTCTTTTGATTGGATTATTGTGAAATTGCAGCATGAGATGCAGTTCTTAGTTGTTTGGGTTTTTTACCTTTTTTTTTTTGTTGATTTTCAGTTGAGAAAGAAAATAGAAGGGTATCCAGATAACTGGGAAATACTCTGTTAAAGAAAAAGATGGTGGAAAAGTATGGGAGATAATTTAGGTTAGTGTGTGTGCCCTGCTTATAGTAAACATTCGTTTTAAATAGGTGCCAAGATAATTACACAAGGTCTTTTCTTCAACTCAGTGGCATTTCTGTGTGTGTCAAATGATGCCTTTGAAACACTGATTTCTCTGTTGAAGGATAAGAAGGGTGGCATAGAAAAAGGGGAGAATCTGTCTCCACATTCTTCTTGACAAGGGAGAGCCCTGGTTTTGACAGGAATTCTGATTTAGGGATTGATTGGTCTGATTTCCCAGCGTATATTTTCTTTTTTTCCATCTGGAATTTTGCTTGCTGGAGGAACTTGAGCCTTTTCTACATTTGTCCAGGATTTATGGATGTTCAGTAGATTAGGCAGAGACACTTGGAGATTCCAGATGCGTTCATGTTACATGTTCAGAACAAACCCAGAGCACATTTGCAGTAAGTCAGATGGTTTTTGGGCAGCGTCACGGTAGCCTGCTGTGGAGCTAATATGAGTGCTCTCCATAATTCCAACATGATCCAGAAGCACTGGACTTAAGTATTTTATAATAAGCATGTAGTCTTCACTAGCCATGAAATGTTGCAAAATATGAGAGGCAAACCCTGCTGCAGAGAACTGTGGGAATGCAGCACTCAGGGATGGGAAAAAGTGGAAACAAAACGCATAGTATCAGTACATGCAGTGAGACTTCTGGCCAGAACACACAACACCACTTACTTTAAATGGAACTTGCAAGGCTGTGAATGTCAGTTCAAGAGAAAGCAGCTTTTTCTCGAAGGTAGGAGGGTTTTTTTCTGCTTTTCCACAGATTTTTCCCAGCTGGCTGTCCCTTTCTTTCAGCAGGTGCATTGCACTCTCAAGCACTGGTCTGCAATTCAGGGAAGAATATTGCTTAAAGTTTTTGCTGCACAGTTTCTGTTCCATGGCATTTCACACATCCTTCCCCCCAGGACCCACCCTGTCTTACTGTTGAAGGTGGTACATAATCAGTAGCAGTCTCCTTCAGTCAGATGGGTGTGCTAATAAGCTAAAGACAACAGGCAAAGGAAATACTATTCAAAGGCCTTGAGGTCCCTAGAGCTATGACTCAGATTTGAGACAGGGTGCAAGGAATTGCTTTATTTGGTATCTGCTGCCTTCTTAAGTGCAGTGTCATTGTTAAAAGTGAAAGACTGACGTACTCAATTCTTTGCTCCTTGTTTTTAAGGGTGAGGTATGTGGATCATACTCCTGTTAAACAAACAGTCATACAAGGTTTTCCATGTTCTAGCTGCAATTTGGCAATGACTGAGGAATCCAGAGTTCAGACTGCTATTACAGTCATGACTAACTCCAGTGCCTCTGTGTATAACACAGCTGAACAGTTCCAAATGGGCCATCCAGCACCTACCCAGTTCTGTGTTATGGGTTCAGAATATTAGTTTAATTGTTCTGATTCAGCACAGACTATACACATCTGAAAAATCTTGAAGAATGTGGCATTTGCAAGATAGCGAATTAGAAGTGGGCGCCCTAACCACAACTGTAAGATAAATTACTGGTGTAATGTGGCCTGAAAAGAATAATCATAGTAAAAGGATAATTCTAATCTGACCTGGCACTGAGTTGCAGAAGTATTATGGCTGTTGTTTCTGAATTCTTGGCAGAGAATTCCGTGCATCCTAAACCCATTCCTTCAATCAGATACCATATGCTTCAGTTTTAAGTTATTTAAAATACTTCTTTATTTGATTCAGTCTTGGCTTAATTTTATAATGAAGGAGAAAAGAGCTCATTAACAAACACAGGAATGTTCTTAGTCTGTGGTTTTCCAGCCAGTGGCTCTTGTGAGAGGTAAACCACTTACACAAATGCACTAATATCCACTGTAGAACTTGTAACCCACAGCGAGTTTTGGCCACAAATTAATTTTAGCTTTCTTCTGACTGCAGTCAGGACTGGGGTTAGCTAGTATCAGCACACCATATGTGTTGTTGTGCTGTTATTAACTCTGAGCAGAAGTTTACTCAACAAACTCGAGGCAGGGACCATGCACTGAGTTTCTTGTAGTGCTCACATACACTAATGATCAAAATGGAATAACAACAATGCTGCGTTTAGAACAAGTCTCACAGGAAGGATTAAGTGGGGCAAGCACTGAATTGCACTTGACCTTGAATGTTTCTGAAATATATAAGTAGGAGAAGGTAAATAGTGAACATGAGGGACATCCTGATGCTTTTATCTGAGCCCACTATATAGCAGGAAGGAGGGGAAGTTACTTTTACTTTTTGTGAATGCCTAAGGATCTGAGCATGCTCTGTTGAGCAGGATACAGAGCAGACTGCAGCTCTGTTCTGTGTCTGTTAAGGAAATGAGCCCCACCTCAGCTAAAATGGGCAAAACATCCTTGGTAAACAGAGCATTGGGCAGAGCTTACACAATTAGCAATTACTCCACAAAACTCAGGCTGGCCACTGCCCAACTTTAGCTGAACTTTTATCCTTCCACATCATTTTGTTTAGAAACTATTTTTATTTTTAAACAATAATACACACTAGCAACACCCATCCTGGAGGACATCAACTGTTCTGACAGCCATCCCCAACTCCTGCTTAAATTGGGAACAGCAGATGCCACGTCTTCAAATAGAAGCAACAAAAAGTCAGTACTTAATGTCCTATACATCTTCATCACTGAAATGGAAACAAATTACTCCTACAGTGCTGTATTGTTAAACTCAATCCTGCACAAAGGGTTCCTTACAGTCATAGTGACAAAGCATTCTTCATGATGGAAAGTGAGTAGGTTGGAAAACTGTCAGTGAGGGAACAGGCTGAAGCCCCTAAAATCATTCTCTGTCCTCAGAGTGGATTGAAACTGTGTGCCATAGACAAAAAGTGTTTTGCTGATCCCAGTTTATGTGAGCAAGATTATGCCTTAGTTTCTTTTCAACAATCAATTCCATTTCATGATTTGACCAAAAAAACTTGAACCTTTAGTCCTCTGCTACTTCCAATGATGGCTTAAAGCAGCTCCTAAGGGTGGTCAGTGAGTGTCAGAAAAATAACTGCTTGTCTTGTGTCAGTTGTGGAGGTCAGAATAGCTGCATACTTGCCCACAGTTACTCGAAACAGTATGAACCACTGATGGTTCCCCAAATCAGGTGCCTCCTACCTTTCCTACCAGCACACTCAGCTCTTCACAACCCCCAGGCTTCCCAGCACTAGTAACTGGTCACACTGTAAGTCCAGTTGTATTGCAGCCATGGCCTCCTCCATTTGAAAATGGAATTGAAAGCACCATGTATCCATAGGAAGTGATGTAGAGAAAACAGGAGGGGAGAATTTACTTGTGTTTCATAATCCAATTACTTTGGATACACTGAATCAATGGGGCTATTCCAGCTCTGAGAATAAGGCCTGCTCATGTGAATACGTGCTTGGAATCTCAAGCTCTGCCAATTCATGCTGGCATGACT
This sequence comes from Corythornis vintsioides, assembly GCA_025447755.1. Taxonomy (NCBI): domain Eukaryota; kingdom Metazoa; phylum Chordata; class Aves; order Coraciiformes; family Alcedinidae; genus Corythornis; species Corythornis vintsioides. The sequence goes on along the minus strand of JAOEGS010021149.1, from coordinate 13,642 downwards.
AAAGAGATTCCTGCTTCCAGCTCTCTGCCTGTTCTCCTGCTAGATGCTATCAGGCCAGTGGGAGGGGTGCTGAGCTAGACAGTGTTCCCATCCTGAGATGCAGCAGTCTGGAGTAGCAGTGCAAGCTGCCATGAAGTTCAGTTTTCATGTCCTGGGAGGGCTCTGATTCACAGTCCTTAATGGATTTTGTGTTCAGCAGCTGAAAAGGTCACTCTCCCATTATCACTTATAACTCCAACAACATTAGTAATCAAGGCCTCCAGTCTAAACACAGGGGTTAAAATCTGGTCTTCAAAGCTGTGTCAAAATCACTGTTTATATCCCAGGTCAGCAAAGTCAACTAGACATTCTGTATTTATGTGCATATACACACATGTTTTTAAACACATTTTAGCTAGATAACCATGACCTTCCAATGACTGGTTGATTCCTATATGGTTCTAAAATCAAGCTGGTTTTGTCAGCAGTTTCTCAATGCATATACTGACAGTTTTTCACACCAAGAGAAGTAGCAGCAGAGAAGCATTGTAAGAAAAGTGATTTATTGCACGGGTAATAAAGGAAATTGCTCTGAAGAACAGTTGTATTTATTATTTAAATGAGATCATCTGTTTTTAATCAATAATGGACTAATAAGAAAATTTTGAATAGATGCAGTCTGTGTTGCTGTGAGAAGCAATCTTTTTCTTTTTCTTTTTTTCTTTTTTTTTTTTTTTGTGGGAATGTATCAGAAAAATAAACTACTTGTCTAATTTAGAAAAATAATTTAAGAGCTATTTTGGGAGCATAGTCACCAAATTCCTACCCTTTGGGTGTAAAGCAGGCACATGTCTGGATTTTCTGAATAAAAAAATGATGCCAGTAGATAACTGTTTGGAATTATTTTGACTGAAGCCAGCAAATATATCTCATCACTATGGTTGCAAAAACAAACACCCACCAAAGAACTGTATCTAACCCAGAAAATAATTAAGGGAAACGGAACAATTTTCAGCCTGTATTAAATTCTTCACGTTCCCTCACACAAATCAGTAGTTAGAGGGGTGAACTCTGACCTTGATGTGGATATTCTGTTTGAGTTCTTGCCACTCTGACAGTAGCTAATAGGGCAAACATTACTTAAAAATAGAATGGAATTTGAGATGTATCTTCCTACTCAGAACCACTCCAGCCCACATTTTTGATGATGGATAAGGGGAGTTTAGAATCACATCTATAAAATGTATTAATGTGTTTCTAACTCCAAATATTGTTAATTACAAATATCAGTAAAAGGAAGAAAAGGAAGTAGTATGTATGAAGGGTTAGCTATCCATAAAAGGAATATAAAAATCAGTAGAGATTGTAGAAAAGGGGCACAGCTCACACTGGAATGGCCACTGTCCTTCCTTGCTGCTGTGTGGTGCAGCTGCTGGGCTATCAGCTTTTAGAGCCAGACTGAATAGAAAATTGATGCTACTTTTACTGAGCGTGGTTGGTTGTAAATAACCATTCAGCAACATCTCTTCCAGGACCTGAGGTGACCCTTCTTAGCCGGGAAATCTTGGAAAGAGAAGCCAGAGGAAGAAATAGTGCAGCTGTGCCAAAATAAGGCACCAGCTTTCATGATCTAAGCTCTGAGATGAAAATGACACACATCCTCCCCTCCAAAAAACAACAAACAAACCAAAGACATCCTAAAAAACAGCTCTGTGGATAAGAACCTCAATCTCCCAATCTCTTATCTATAGTTTTCTTCTCAAGGCTCAGCTCAGTGAATCATTCACTTTGCCATAAGTGACTCCATGAAGATAAGCTATATCAGCAATTTTAATGCCCTTCCTCCTCATCCTCTCCCTCTGGTAAGATCCAGTTTCTCTTAACACCTCTGAAAGATGGTGCACATCCATGGGACATGTATCCCGTTCTCTGCTAAGAAGATGCAATGATGAAATCATACATATAAAGCTTAAAAATGTTGCATAAATTCTTCCTTCAGAAGAATGGGAGTGTTCCTTCCCCACACCCCATCATTTATTTGGAGAAACTGAATCATGAAGGCTGAAAGTCTTGTAAATCCGTATCAGCAGAAGAGCTGACTGTAAAAGGAATCCTGATAATTATAATAAATTCCTGCTTATTATTACTGATTACCCATCCAACAAAAACCACTATTTTACTTAATAGAGCTTACATTGAAACCAAATGATAAATGCACACTTACAAAGGTACTGTAGAAGCAATGTAAGGATGCACATCCAAACTCTTTTTGGCATCAGCTTATTTAAAATTAAAGGTAGAAGTCCATATTTAGATTACAGTTGAGGGTAGCCACAAATTTTACAGCAAACATTTCCTACCTGTAGCTCTGTTTTACTACTTCTAATATATTTTGTACCAGAAAAATAGGTTGAAATATACTGAAATTAATAATTTTCAAATAGTTTCTGTACTTTGGCTATATGCTTTAGAAAAGTAAATCATACAAATGCATTCCCCCCCCAGTTAGCAGTAAGAGTGACATCATACAAAGGGAATGTACACAAGGCCAGAAGGATCCTGCTGGTTTGGATTAGCTTCCCTGGGCAGGCACATCCTGTGTAGCACTAGTTAAGCTTTACCAGTATGAAAACAGTCTCTTTGAAGGAATCCTGAATGAAGAGTTCACTGTGGAAAGAAGCTTCCCTGCACCCAGGAAAGAGAGAGCAAAGCTGTTAGGAAGATTTCAACTGTGGAGATATTAGTCATTCCTCCTCAGACACAAATTGCTCCGTGCTCTTTTGGTACGACATTAACACCTCCTCCTCCTCCAAAATAGTAACACAGTAAAGAGCAGAATGAGAGATAAAAGTGATGAAAGTTATTTTATATAGTCTTTCTAAAGGACCCCCTTCATCCAGACAAATGCTGACATACTTCCCAGAAGAGATGGAGGAACCTGGGCACTAGGGAGAAAAGTGGGTGCTTAGGAAAGGAGGGGAAAATAAATGCTATTGTGTGTTTAGAACAAATGGTGGGCTGTGTTCAGGCCTGATAACAGACTTCTCACAGAGTATGTTTTGGTGGGACTTTGCTGGGGTTCTCTGCAGCTGCTGTTACACTAATGAACCTACTTCTTGTTATTAGAGGAAAAACAAGTTCATTTTGTGAGGATGGATAGGAAAACCTCTGTGCTGAGAAGGGAGCTGGGGTGGCATTTCTTCCCTCCATACAAATTCAGTTTCTGATATTGCCAGTAACAGCTGTATGAGCTCCTACAGATTAAGTGAAATGCAATTTCAATATGTTTTCCTTTTCCTTCCTGAAGCCCAGAATCTATACAATCCCTTCTGAGCTACATGTATGCTACAATAACAGTTAACTTAATGCTTACTTTCATTTCATGAGGTACTGTTTGACTTAATGCTGGGCACAGGCAAAAGAACTTTCTATTAAGTCCCCTTAGAATCCCTTCTTGAATCCTTTGAAAGATTAACTTTTCAAAAATATATTATCCTAAATTTTTTTTGGCAAAATGTTTGAGCACTACCATGTGTCTTACCGATGATGAAAGTGACAGCAGTTTAATGGTAACTTATTTAGCATATGTGTTACTTATATCTCTACAATAATCCATTAAAGTTGAGCTGATACCAAGCTGCAGGTGATGATAAAGGCAGTAGTATCATTGTAGTTAATCAATGAGTGCTCTGAATGTCCTAAGGAAAATCAGAGAGCAGAAAAAAAAAAAGAATCTACCTCATATTTGAACTGTGTGTTTACCAAAAGATCTCAAAACACTAGTAGGAGGTATATTGAGTAGATGGGTTGGCAGAGACATTGACAGCTGGTTTTGTCTGACATACAAACTGTTTAACGTGGCTGCCTGCAGATTAGCTACTAAATGCCAGATTTTTTGAGGGGATCACCTTGTTTAAGGAAAAGTGGCTCTTGTCCATTCCTATGGCAAGTTCAGTGAATGAGGTAGAGCAGCTATTCTTACTTCCACCCTACTCATCTCTTTGACACAGTCCAAAAATCCCATTCACCTTCTGCCAGAGTTGGATTTGGATGGGAGAGAAAATGGTCTTTGCAGTTCTGGTAGTGTGGTTTTGTCCTTTCTTGTGGCAGAAGCAGAACATGGAGCAAAAACAGATGTTGCTGGTGTACAGTATTCAGACTATTGTTAATGTTTTGTCATTCTTCAGAGAAGTTTTTGGTTTGTTTTTGATAGACTTGACAAACATTGAGCTCTGTGTGCCTTTATTTGAAGTAATGTCTTTCAGTAGTTCCAAGATGAGCTAGTACTTGATTGTAAGTATATTGGGATTCAGTGCTGTGAAATTTTTGGGATCTGTCCAAAAGTTAGACTGCAGATATATCTGTATAACATCCTCAAGCTAGTTTGCTCTTTTCCAAGCTGCAGTGAGCCATAAAGTAAATGTATTTTATGCACTAGTAATAGATGTCATCTGAGAATCTTCAACAGTGGTGTCAGATACACATGATAAATGAAATGCCATCTACTAGAATATCAAGTGCCAAATGCAGATTTGGTATAAGTAGGTTAAATAAATTCACCCTGAGCATAATATTGTCATTGGTGTAGTTTCCTTCTGATGCTAAGTGTGATTGCAGCTTAGAATGGCCTGAGATTGCTGTTGAAGCCAAAGTTCTCCTCTTGCATTTTTGTCAAGTGTTCTGATTACCCTGTCAAGAGCAATCCTTTTGCAACATGTCTTTTCTGTGTGGAATCAAATCTGTAAGGCACTGGGCAACCTCACTTAAATTCAGACATACATTTCTGATCATTGTAAAAGGATAACAGTCAAATGGTAATCTGACTTTGTTATCTTTAATCAAGAAATATGAATGTATGGAGAATGTAATATTTTGTTCTTGCTCCACAACAAAGGCTGTTTTTCATTACTTTCAGTTATAAACATTCAAAATTCTATTAAAATGCTCTTTCTAATACTGTGCTTTATGAATGCAAGATGTGCAGTCAACATCTGAACAGTGCATTGAAAATGTAGTTCCTACCATCAGGATGCACTTCGTCTGAAAAGCTTGTTGCAAGCACCTGCATTTTGTGTTAAAAAAAAAAAAAAAAAAAAGCATGTGAAGGCACTGAGCTTGTCAACCTAATTTTTTAGCAATCATTTGTGTTGGCATGAGATTGTACCAGCAACTCTAATGCAGTTAACAGGTAACTCCTAATACATCTGTGTGTGTTTGTCCATCTGTGATTAAACAAACACATCAATGAGCATTGTGGTATATGCATAGAAAGTTGTTTCTGCAGTAAAGGTGTCAGACACTACAATTTCAAATGAAGTATTCTTTGTGTATGTGCTTTTTTAAAAGATTTTTTTAAAGGTGTTTTTAGGGGGGGAGGAAGTTTTGGATAACTACAGAAAAAGGAATATGTTTATATTTGAGACGAGCAATTCTGTTATTCTAAATCTGTTTTAATGCAGGATGTTTTCATTATGCTTCAGAGAGATGTCAAAAAAAAAAAAGGGAAAAAAAATCAGTGAAAATGTAGACAGAGCCAAGTAAGAGTGAAATTAAAAAATGAATCAAGAGAAGTCTGTGTGTAAAAAAGGAAAGTGGGAAAATGAAAATTTTAATACAAGTAAGTATCTATGCCAGTCTACTTTTTAGAGACTGCTTTGTTTCAATAGAAGTTCAGTTAGTAGAAAACCAAGGTTATTAAAACTAAGAGGGTCATTATTTGAAAGTAATAAGAATTTAACTAATGGAAGAAACAGGTCCATAAACTGTTGCAAGTTTTGTGAACACTAAATATAGTTTGAGGGGTTTGAACTGTTCTTTTTATGTTTAGGTATCTTGGTTTCTACTCTACACTTGTAAATCATGACTGTTCTCCAGTTATGAAATGTGTAACTTAATGGATTTCTCATAAAACTGCAGTTCAGATTGTTATTTTTGAAGTGTTTTGCATATTCATATTCCTTCCCATGTGATATGATTGACTCAAATTTTACCACTTAATGATGTGTCTTGAGAAACGTTCTGGCATCTCTTGACCTATTATGCAATAGTCCAGTAAGTAGTGTTAGCATATTTAGTTAAGACATATATGAGGTATTTCAGCATCTGCCTTTAGAACAGGCAAGTAGCTGGAAATGAAATGTGGTTGGATATGTTTTAGACATCCATAGTTCTTCATTGGAAGGAAGGAATCAATCTGCTTATATGACATGCTTAGTTACAACAATGTTGTTGTTTTTTATAGGTGTGGAAGGTGTGAAGATGTTAGGTACCATCCCATGAATCCAGATCAGTCATTGGAATGCTCCATGGAACCTGGATAGAGTGGTAAAGGTATTATACAAATATATGGGGTATTTTTTCTGGGTGTATTGATTTTTGTTTAGTGGGTGGCTATTAGAAATGAAATCTGGAAAAAATAATACTACGGATCTGGACCTATTATGTCCCAAGTGAGCAGTGCAGTTGTTAGGGCAGTGGCCTGCCTCCAGCCTGAATCTGTGTGGGTGCCAGGAGCCAGCAAACCAGACTCAAAAGAATCAAAGGGTAATTTTCATTTGAAAGGTAAATTGTAAAACGACTATCACCTTCTTTTCATAGCTGGCACTGGAGACTTGTCCCAGTGGAGTCCTGCAGACTGGCATGCTGGAAAATGTACAGCTCCCAGAGAGGGTAAGGAGAACCAGCTTCTCACCACAGTCCAGCACCTTGGAGGAATTTGCAAAAGTCTGTCACATCCAGAGCTTGTACTCTCAGCCTGAGGTAAATCATGAAAGTTTGCTCCTGAACAGTCATTTTGCTGAGTGTCTCTAAATCAGTTTTTGCAGTCATGCCAGTTACCAAGTTGAAAGTCAAGTCAGCTTAATTTAAAACAGAAAGTGCAAGCTTCACTGTCCTCAGTCCTGTGAGGCCATTCTGGAAGCGATGGTGTCTGCTCCACCCTCCCTCCCCAGGATACTGCAGCTCCCTGCAGACCCCTAACTGATGGCTGAATGCCACAAGTTACACTCCTGAATGTGTCGTTACTGCTGTTTTAACACAGTGACTGATTTATTATTCAAGCCTCTGGTTGCACTGTAATCAAAAATCCTTATGGCTTGTGGGAGTCTGGATAGGGTAACCAATATTAGTGTACAGTGGATTTGAACATTTAGGTTTTGAGTTGTCACCAAAAGTATTTGCCTTCCCTTTCAACACACTACACAGTAGGTTGCCTTCTGATTCTAAGCAGAAAAAATGCCCCAAACCCTGATATTGAGATAAAAGACCTTGTTGTATATTAAAGAAACTCAAAAGACTTAAAAGAGGGGAACAATAGGGCAGTCATATAGAATGTGATATCTGAAACAAGAGCCAAGTTAAAAAATGATTAGTTGTTTAATGGCCAAAGAAAATAAGTCCCTGTTAGACATAACCTGACTACTCCTCTCCTAAGGCTCATATACCAACTCATGGGAGCTCTAAGTTGGAAATTTACATTTAATTCTGTTTTGTTTTACTTGGCAATTGCAGTCCTCCAACCTCATTGATTTCAGCATCCAATATTTTAATTGCTGCATCTCAATAAAAGATACCTAAGAGCACAGTTAATCAGTTCTGCAAAATAATAGAAATAACACTTCCACTTAATGACATGTGGCATTATTCCCGGTCATTGGCCAAAAAAAAAGAGGTTCACTGACCCATGAAGATCTAATTTCATGTTTCCACAATAGATACATGAAAAAATGTAACAAATATCAGTCATTAACTTTTACAGCAATAATCTTAATTCTTTATTTGGAATCCATTTATTAATTAATTTGTGGCAATACAGCATTTTTGTGCTTGCACTTTTTTTGGGTAAAGTGTCACATGATTTGTTTTTCTTAGAAAATAAGAATGGCCTTGAAGCTCTTGGGTCCCTCTAACATTCTGTCTCCAAAAATGGAGCTTTACAGACAAATTTATCATAATTCACACATAATTGGATGTGTGAAACAGCAATATCAAAAAACTGGCATAATATCATTTTGCCATCCAAAATATGAGCCAATGTTAGATGCATATAGTACCGAGGAAAAAAAAGACTGACCTTACCAAGAGAGCAGGGGAGCTGACAGAAGTAAGGAGGAGCACATTCTCAACAGGAGGCAGAATTTCCAGCAGCACAGGATCCCCAGTTCATGCCCTGTCAGGCAGCAGGAAGGCAAGGATAGCAGGAACAGCAAGATCACAGCCAGTGGGGTAGATAATCAATTGCAGGAAGGGTTAAAGCAGCTGGAGAAAATTCAAGAGTGTTGAGAACATTACTATTTTAGGAGTTATATCTCTACCCATTGAAAAAAAAGCATCAGGGAAGAATAGGAAGAGTCTCTGATACTTCTGCCATCTACTCTCCCTTGTTTCAGCCATTTTTAGTTCATGGGATTTCCTGAACCTGTGGTTGATTGTTTGTAGAGGAGCCCTAAAGGATTTATTTTCCAGGTGTATGTTCATGCTTGTCACAGACACACATAAATTTTACATCCATTATATCCTTTAAAAATTAGTTTCACTATTGGCTGCTGCATGCAGCAAATCTCCACTTGTGAACCCAGCTCTTTGTACCTTCATTTATTTCTGCCTGGTTCTGGTATTGAAAGAGGCAGCAAACAGGCATTTGTTACCTAACTCCTTTGTGTCACTCCTTTGTGCTGCATTTTCCTCTTGAACCATTCTGAAGTTTCCCAGCCCACGTAGTAATTTTCTATATGAATGCTCTTAATCTTTAATCATCCTAGTTACCTTTCTCAGAACATTTCCCAGTTCTAACATATCTTTCTTAAGATGAGGGGACCAGAACTGCACACAGAATTTAGGGCGTGGATGAATCATGTATTTATATGATGGCAAAAATATCTTTTTTGTTTCATTCTCTATTCATCCCTGATTCCTCTTTCTAAGGCTTTTCTAGGCAAATTTGTTCTGTCAGAAATGTTATTTGCAAAGAAAAAAGTGAGAAAACTGCTGAATGTCTTGGGCCTCCTTTGAAAAGCTTGGAGCATGATAAGATGTAGATACCCTATTATATATATATTTTTCAGAAACCACATAGTTTTCTTTCTAGAGCATATAATTTACTTGGAATCATGGAGCTAATTTTCAAACAGGCATCTGTACTTAAACGTGTATTTCCAAAGTCTGTTAATTGATACATCCCAATCTTTTAACAAAACACTCTTCACAGTCAGCTGAATTGCTTTCTTCCTTAAAAAATATCACCTACATTTTAAATCTTTCGCATTAAATAGAAATGTAATGTAGACTGTAGACATTATGCTTGGGAAATCTGTATATTTAATATTGCCTACCATGTGGCTCACTTAGCTCTTTTCATTCTCACATATAATGGCCAAAAAAATTACATTCCACAGGATGTTTGGAATAGGAAAAAAATTGTATTATTCTAATCAGTTCTATAGGTTTTCTTCCATAATGTCTTTGCTGCTACTGAGCCCTGTTGGTGAAATCATGTCTATTACCACTTCCTATGTCTTTTTAAGTTCTTTTTTTTTTCTTGTCCCTGTTTCTCTCAGATAAAGCTAATTTTTATCATGGTATTTGCTTAAATTAGACTGTCTTCACCACAGTCATTTCTTCAGAGCATAAATATTCAGCGAGGTTTACCAAATTAGCTTGTTTAAAGTAATAGTTTAGAGGTGGAGTAAGGAGTTTGTCAGGCAAATTTACTGAATTTCCTCAGCAAATCACAGCTTTGACTAGACCTTGACCAACCCTTAGCAAGCCAATTTGGGTCTGGTTTGGAGTATGTCTACATTATGCTCTGAATGTGTACTTGGATAGATTTTCTGTAGCTCTTTGAAAGTCTGGCCTCTGTTTTACAGAGTTCACATTTTTTCAGTTGTGAAAACAGAAGAAAATGATCTAGTATTTACCTTGCTCCTTCATGTGCCAAACATCTCAAATTGATATAATTTCTGTATTGTAGTGACTCAGATAAACTCAATATACTTTACTCACATGAACATTAACCATCATAATACTTTTGTGAACCTGTTAAGTGTTACTAACTCCATTTTACAGCTGAAAAACACAGAGATAAAAGACAACACCACAGTTTCAAAAATGACCTTTAAAAACACATAAGTGCAACAAATCAGGAAGCCCTTTTTGAATTTGGTGTTAGTCATTTTGCCAGTGTCACCTAGGAAATTCAGCAACTTTGGCAATGTATTTTCTGAGTCTTGCCTTTCAGTTTTATTATAAATAATAAATATATTGTTTCAAACTGAAGTAAATGTATACTTTACTTTGCTAACAGTCAGCTCTACCAGGAATAAATAATACAATACTGACTTCATAGTGCTAGTAAGTGCTCTGCTCCAGCAGTTTATTTAATAGTGATGTTATTTATAGAAAGCTCCTCCATGTGATGTTGTTGCCAGTAACACAGATGTCCCTTGAATGCACTCTTTCTTTTTTTTTTTTTTTTTTTTTAAATAAAGGTGAAAGGGTAAGGAAAATGTAAAAGAACCCACCTTTAATATTTGAATTCAACAATAACAAGCAGGGTGTGGCCACTCTGAAACCATGGCTTGTCGGATGCTTGGGAGAAGGGAAGGGTGGGAAAGCTCACTGCTTACCAGTTCCACAGTCTTGTTAGTAAAAACACATCTGACACCATTGATTGTGGCCTGAAAGATACAGTGAGAATGGGTGGAGCTTTCAGTTGCAATAAATAAAGTGCCTTGCTAGCACTTGGAATGTAGCCATGGAATAAGCAGTTTTATGGGCATTAATGTGTTTAATGTTTGAGAAGCTGTGAATGAAACCACAGGAATTGTCACCTGCATCTTTGAAAAAAAAAATAATTTAAAGTTACTTCCTTTAGACTGTTTTGTTTTTTTTTTTTCCCCAAAGGACACTGTGAGACTCTTCACATAAAGCTTATCCCCTTATCCTGAAAGTTTCTTCATGCTCAATTGGCTGTACTTAAACTGGACACTGTGATATTTCAGTGTTTAAAATGGGACTTATAGCTTATTATTTACAGAAAATGCTCTCCTATTTGATAGTGGTTTAATAGTAAATTCACAGGGATGTGGGTAGGTCAGAGACAGAAAAATGCACTTTTTCATATCGATGATCCTCCCTGGAATAACATGAAGTTTTAGTTGCTTGTGTTGTTTGTTTGGGGTTTTTTTATTGCTGTGTTATGTTGTTGCTGGGGGGATGGGGTTTTTTTGTTTGCTTTGTTGGTGGTGTTAGTGGGTTTTTAAATCAGAATGTAACACTCAGAGGTTTCTATGAACTGAAACCTTAAGGCTTAAATAATATGTATTTACCTGAAATTAACTTAGTAGAAGCTAGAGGTATCCTAGACCTGGAAAAACAAATCACCCAAACTTCCATCCAGAACAGACTTCCAGTAAGCCACAGTCACCCAGAACTTGCTCTCCAACATATGAGGTCACCTGGAACCAGGCACTTGATTTTTTTAAATTCTCCTTTTATTGGGGCTTATTCATTTAGTTGTGATTCAAGAGAAGCTAGGACCTAATAAAAATATTAGTGCTGTATGTAATAACAGCCAATTTGCTTTGCTATTCCAGAAGATATTACCAAATAACTTCCACTCTGTCTTATCTAGCTATAAAGAATTTTATTCCAAGAGAAGGGAGTATTTTTCAATGTGTAGCATGTGTGTCTGCCATAAAACAGACTGTTCCCTCCTCCAAAAATTATACGAGTAGGTTGTAGTGAGCCTGGTATCTAGACAGATTTTGTCTGGGCTCATTCAGCACATGGAAAAAATATTTCATCTCATTTCTTCACAAGCTGACACCACAAAGCCATTTCATTTATTTTTCCTGACATGTTGTTTTGTCGTTCAATAGTGCATGTAGTCTCCTCTGACTTTGGAACAAGCTGGTAGGATTGAGAAAAACTCTTTCATTTCCACAGTTACAAGGAAAAATGAGATCATAAAGAGAAAGTTAACTAGCAAATAATGATTGGGCTCCCAGTACAGCAACACCACACATATCTGAAGTCAATGACTTGAAGTCTTGCTAGCCAGGTACTGTGCAGCTATTTCTGGTGGTTTCTGTACTTTGCACAGGTACTGAAAAAAAAAAAAAAAAAGAAAAAAAAAAGAAAAAAAAAGAAAAAAGAAAAATAAAGAAAAGAAAAATAAAGGCCTCCTTCAATAAATTCTTAATGTTGGGCAATGCTGCTAATGGCACAAATAACACCACTTCCCTATCTGTGTGATTAGATCTTTCTTCTAATCAGAGCAGGAAAAGATCAAACCCCCTTCCAAAGATAAGCAGCAATTAGAAACTTACAGGGAAATGAAATATTACAACTTCTTGTTCCTGCAGCTCTTAATAGGAAAGAATAAAAAAAAGTCTGCAGCCAGTTTAGAGAAATTTTTAGTGGTCTGGACTGAGCAGTAAGTACAGGAGTGTAAAACCTATTGCTGTCTTAGTCAAGAACCAGGCTTTACTTGAACAGGGAGACCTGTTTCAGAGTTCAGTGTTAGACTATAAAGGTAAAAGGAGAACAAGTTGCATTTCAAAGACGTTCAAAAGGTGAGAAAAGCTGACTTTCCACTATTTTTGTCTTTGTTTTTCTCTACAATCTGGCAGTAGCTAGGAAGCAAGCAGATTTGTATTTATTTTTTTAACACTGATCCAGCAGATGTTTGCTTATCACTTTGTTCAGACTGATGCATAAGCAACATCTGAGAAAAGAAGTAGGGACACATCTGAACAAAAAAGTAAATTAATGATGGGAAAGTTCAGGAAATGCAATGATGACAGCAGATCCTGATAAAATGAGAGAAAATAATTTAAGACTATAGCCCTTATTATTGTCAAGGACTATCTGCAAAGCAATCACAGTTCCCCTGAATTTACAGCTAGCAAATCAAAGGTCTCATCAAATATATCTTATCAGAACTGGGACTGCTGCTTGCTTGTGACTGACTCAGATGAGTGACATGTAATTACAGATCTTCTCTCATGTCTTTTATCATCTTTTGTCAACCAAGATGTCTGCAGGTGCTTAGGTATCTGGGTCTTGAAATTCATTTCTACCAAAAAAAAAAAAAAAAGTGCCAGTAAAATGTGACCAGTTAAATGATCCTAGAAACTTTATGCAAAGGGAAGAGTTGGGTAATCTCTGGTAACCAAAATCTAAACTATCACTGATGAACCAGGAGGTAGGTGTGAGTCACAGCACATCAGGGGTGCAACCATGGGCCTCAGGAGATCTGAGTTCAGTTTCCTGCTCTACCACAGGTTTCACTGTCTGAAGCTGGGTAAGTAATTTCATCACTTCTGGCCATCTTCTGCACGGAGCTGAAAATCCCTGATCTTTTGCCTCTGTTGTCTCTCCAGACTGAAGCCTCCTAAAAGATGGTAGGTACTCTGTCACTACCTAAGTGCCTAAGCCCTGCACAGCTTGATTAGACATGGGGCCCCTTGCCCACTGTCATCTGGCAAACACCATAACACAGTTCATCATGTTTTACAATAGCCCTTTTCTTCAGTTCCCAAGGAGAAAATGTAACATACTGTGTTAAAGGAACAACTCTCATCTGGTAATTCATAGATATTAGGGGTTGGAAGGGACCTAGAAGATCATCTAGTCCAACCCCCCTGCCCGAGCAGGATCACCT
>JAOEGS010021148.1:0-11010 GCA_025447755.1 Corythornis vintsioides | reverse complement strand
AAACCCTATCAGTCTGAAAAGATTCCCAGCATATAGTAAGGAGAATTTTTTGCAGAAGTTCTGTGCATTAGTGGCCTACTCAAAGTGACCTTTATTTTATTTTTTTCATCTTTAGTGGCCTACTCAAAGTGACCTTTATTTTATTTTTTTCATCTTTAGTGGCACAGTATGACTGTGCTGAACTGATTTGGTTTTACTTTCATTACAAGTTTTTTGCATGTGCGTAAGTTCAGATTTATAAATGTTCCTGATGTTTCTCCTTGTCTCCACATGGCTGCCATTGTGAATACTCTTTTCCCTTAACTACCATTTAAAAAATTTTTTATTTGTTGCTTACTCGCCAGCAATATGCAAAAGGAAATTCTTAAAGTATTAACAATTTAGGGAATTTTCATTATAGACATGCTTCTCTTTCTCATATCACTTTTTTAATTTTATACATAGGTACACTGTGCTTAATGAACTGATTCTAAATGCAACTAATAATACAATTGTTGTGAATTCATTCATGTTTCAACATTAGAGTGAAAAATATTTTTATGGGATATTTTCATAAATAACTTTTGTTGGTATTGGTTGCTCATCAACTTTTATTTCTCAGATACTAACGTATAAGATCAGTTAGAAAGGGAAGACAGCTGTTATGAAATGGAAACTCGAGAGTGCTTTGGCACTTTTGACAATTTTTGCTGAAAAGTGTAAACCCAAATGGACTCAACTTCATACACTAAAATGTAGCAGACAAAACTATTATGTCATCCCCTGTGGGCCACTGTCTCTGTTCACTCTTACTTTTATGTCATCATGTTGGCTTGACACCTATAATAGGTTTAATAGGTTCTTCTCTGATGTTATTATTGGCTAATTATTCTTCCATTCTCTGGGGATGGCAAAAATGAGAAGTCACTTTTTTCTCCTGTTTTATGTAGCTCTACAGGGACAGCCTTTACTACAGTACTCTATGGGAGTATGTCATCTTAAATCAATAGATAGTAAGTTAGCCTTTAACATTTGGATTGCTTGCTTCAGTTTTATAAATCAAGGTAGCAATCATAAGACTATCCCTGATGATCCAGTAGTTCAGTATTTATCTTAATCCATATATTTTACACTTCTAGTGCTTAAAGGTAACTAAAGCAAGCAGTGGTATATAAAACATTATTGATGTGCCCTTTATACAAGAATTTATGTTTTCTAACAGAATAAACAGTTGGCTCATGATGACAGCAGCAGGTTCTGTGAGATCTTGTTTCACTGGATCAATTGTTTTAACTACATATGGATTTTGATGTCGAGTTCTAAGGCTTTGACTTCTCAAAATTATGGGCAGGAATAAAGGAGGGAGAACAGATTGTACATTTCAGAAACAATCATAGGAAAAAGATAAAAACATTACTACAAGATGGATCTCTGCCAATCTTGTTACTTTAACAGCAAAATATGCATGCTGTAACAAGCTCTTCAGCAAACTTACACTTTTAATTACTTTTCAATTAAAGATCAAAGGATAACAAATACAGCTACCTCTACATATTTCATGCAAAAGAAAGATTGTATCTTGACTTCTATGCAATTCATCTTCCCCCAAAACTTTGTCCCCCCCACCCCAAACACTCTCTCAGGGGTGAAAAAAAAGTATTAATGTGTGTGAGGGTGAGTGAAAAAAAAAAAAAAAAAAAAAAAAAAAAAAAAAAGCAACAACAACAAGAAAAACCTACCAACCAATCAAAAACCAGCCAACCAACCAATCAACCAACCAAAAAAAAAAAAAATAAAAAAACCAGCCTATCCAAAAAGAACCACAACCCACCTAAATTGTTTTTAGATTTTAAGAAGTGCATTTTGGCAGACCAAAGTGCAAAGAACTGAACTGGGATACTATGGCAACCTATTCAAAGAACTGAACAGGATACTATGGCAACCTATTTATTTGGTTTTCTCCTTCATCAAAGAGAGTCCCAGCTGCACTTTGAGGAGAATTCAAAATTTCAATTAACTGTAAGTTAAACAACTGAACACTGTCAGAGCTATGCACCACTGTTAAAAAGCTGATGATTTTTTTTTTTTCAAATTTATAACTTTCGTTATTCTAAATCAGGACTGCTTGGATAAATAAGTAATTTTCAGAGAAAAGGAGAGCATTTCCTCCTCCATTTTTATAATTTCTTTCCTGTATTTCTGCTCCATACACCTGAAAACGTACTGGATACCCATTTATGCTTCAGACTATGATGATTGTCCTGGTTTGAGTAAGTTTCTTCCTTCTTCTCTTTAACTACTCCTTCTGGGTTTACTAACACATTTACTAGCCAGGAATGAGTGAGCTGGTAACTACAAACACTGTCCAAAAAATTGTGTTTGTTTTATGCATATGGATTTTTTTTTTCTAGGGTGAGACCACCACCATGGAAACTGCTAGTAGGAGTAGGAAGCAGAAACAAGACCAAACAAACAATGGTGTAACTGTATCATCATATATCTAACAAAGTGTAGACACGTCTACAGTGTATTAATGTATTATTCAATTGTACCAGAACTGTGTCAGAAAACTACATCATCTTTGATATCTCAGTTTTAGATGCCTGAGACACCTTCAGCTAAAAGCCTGCTTCTTCCTATACAATATAGAAGGGAAATAGGTACTAAATGAGGAAGGTGTGGGCAATTAACTTGTAGATTTTGTGAGATTTAGTGTCATTACACTGAAAGTACATTTCTTTTACTTAAACCATTCTTTCTTTAATTTCTTTTCTATAGCAACTCCAAGAAGAACTAAAATTATATCAGAGACACCAATTCCACACTGATCTTTAATGTTTGATCTTTATATATTTGGGATGCAAATAAAAAGTTGTAATCTGAAGAATGGAACACAGAATAGTAGTTGTGATCAAAGAAAAATTGTTTTTCCTCCCTGGCTCTAAGTCAGGTCTTTCTGATTCACCTGTTGTAAACATGGTGGAGACATGTCCTTCTGATCTGCTAAATCAAAACAAAAATTCTAGGAATAATGAAAAAAAACCCAAAACAACCAGCAAACAGAAAAATCCAAACAACTGAGAAAATCATAGAATGGTTTTGGTTTGGTCCAACCCGTCTACAGGGGCAGTTCCCAATAGTTTCTCAAGTCCCCATCCAAACTGGACTTGAAGACATCCAGTGGTGAAGCATCCACATCTTCCCTAGGCAACCCCTTCCAGTGTTTCACCACCCTCAAAGATAATATCCTTATTATTTCCTATTTAAAGATACCCTCTTTCTGTTTCAAACCATTGCATCTTGTCCTGTCACTACATGTCTTTTAAGAAGTTCCTCCCCAGCTTTTCTGTAGGCCCTTTGCGGATATTGGAAGGCTGTTATAAGGGCTCCCCAGAGCCTTCACTTCTCCAGGCTGAACAAGCCCAGCATCCTCACAGGAGGTGTTCCAGCCCTCTGATCATCTTCATGGCTCTCCTCTGGACCTGCTCCAACAGACCCATCTCTATCTTGTGTTGAGAGCTCTAGAGCTGGACACAGTGTTGCACACTCACAAGAGTTGTGGGGCAGATTCACATCCCTGGAGCTGCTGGCCACACTTCTTTTGAAATGATGCAGCCCAGGATACAATTGTCTTTCTGGGCTGCAATCACACATTGATGCCTCATGTTGAGCTTTTCATCAACAAGCACCCCTAGGTCTTCTCTACAGGGCTGCTCTCAATCCACTTGTGACCCAGCCTGTATGTGTGTTTGGGATTGCCCTGACTCAGATCAGGACCTGGCACTTGGTTTTGTTGAACTTCATGAGTATGGCATGGGCTCACCTCTCTAGGCTGTCCAGGTCCCTCTGAATGGCATCACTTCCCTCCAGCATGTTGACTGCACCACGAAGTTTGGTGTTGTCTGCAGACTTACTGAGTGTGCACTCGGTCCTGCTGTCCATGTCTCTGACAAAGATGTTAAGCTGCAATGGTCCCCAGTACTGATCCCTGAGGAACAACACTTTTTACTGGCCTCCATTTGGACATCAAGCCGTTTATCACAATTCTTTAGGTGTGACGGTCCAGCCTATTTATTATCCAGCATGTGGTCCATCCGTCAAAACCACGTGCTTCCAATTTATAGACCAATGTTAAAGGTTCTGCACAAGTCCAAGTAGATTACATCGGTTGCTCATCCCTTGTCCACTGATGTTGTTACTCCATAATAAAAGGTCACCAAATTTGAGAGGCATTATTTGCTCTTGGTGAAGCCATGTTCACTGCCTCTAATCAAAGAATGCTGATCATAAAATCAATTTTCTGAGTTTAGTCCTACTTGGGTTCTGTTTTGCCACACTAAACCTTGAGTAGTGTCATATCCAAAAATAATTAACCTGTTTGCGTTCCAGTGCTAATAAATGCTGTTTATATTGTATTTTATTGTATATTATTTAAATAAGGAGTTTCTCCTTAAGGCCATATCTCTCATGTTTTACTCAGTTTTCAACTTGTTTGGATTTGTGATCATATCTATTTAGGTACAAAAATACAAATAGAATTCAGGTGAACTGAAGTTAAACATATCAGCTTTATTCATACTCAGTGAAGTTCCTGGAAGAAATCAAGAGCAAGTTTACTGGAGAATGGGAGCTGGGATAGAGCTCACAGAGTGGTTTTTCAGCTGTTTCCCCCTTTATTTCTGACTAGCATGTTTCATGTTACTTGGCAGGACATGTCTAAGTTGTGAATTCTGGAAAAAGTATCTCAAACTTTATGAAAGCTGAAGGATTGTGAAACAAATGCTATGAAAGATTCACAGAAATAATAAGTGGATGCTAGACCAATAAATTCCCCTGGGAGGGGAGAAATTAAATTCAAATCCCTAAATTGTAAAAAAGCCATCAATACAAAGATATTTTATTTCCTTCAGATGGATTGCACTTGCTATAGTGAAAATAATGCACAGTATTGGAATTAAGAGAAATAAAAGTTTTGGTACAGTCATCCATAACTGAAAAGTATTCAGTCATAATTTTGAATTAAATGCCAGAAGTGTCTGTTTCAGCTGCCTCATGCCTTCACGGAAGCCAAAAGATTTATCAGCAGAATTTTTTTCCTTATTCACTAATTATGCACTGCTTTCTTTTAGTATGCCAGTACTAGGTTAAAAATAGGCAAAGAGAAAAGACTTCAGCCATTTTGAAGTAAACAAGTGACATACTGATTGACCTCCTGACTGCATGTGTTACAACTATAGGCAACTCAACTGGTGCCAGGTGGAGATTACATAGGTCAAAGCAACATATGCTCCACTATCACAAGTGTAAATGTTCTCATGTTATGCCATAAACAGCCTGAGGTAAAAAAAGACTGGTAGAGTTTCTGTCAGAAATTAAACCTTTGCCCGCAGGTAGGAATCCAGTCCATCTGTCTGTGAGAGCATCTCAAACAAAATAAAAAGCTTTACAAAATATTATCCAGATAGATAAAAGGCAAATAATGTAATTTGTTTATGGCCTGGAGACAGAAATGAAAGCAAAAATGAAGAGAAGATGCTTTTCCTCTATGATGAATGAAAAGTGCTGTTATATAACCTGTTTCCAGAACTAGGGGCCAGATTTTCTAAAATGATGGTTTTGTGTTTTGGTGTTTTTTTGGGGTTTGTTTTTTTGTTTTTGTTTTTGTTTTTTGCAAGACTGGTTTCCACAAAAAGCCACACAGGCACGAAGTATGTATCTTGGACATACACAACCCATAGATCTCAAAACTGGATCCAAAGATTTATTTGGTCACCCCTTTATTTGTCTTTTGCTCCTACTTTAAAATGTTAATGAGACTGTCAATAATAGTGGTTATTCACACCAAAGACAACTTTGTGAAGAAAGCATTGTGAAAGGCTACTTATAAGTGCCCCTTTAATGCCCCAAACTAATACCTAATAAATAAATACAAGGGACATTTCCTCTTTCCATAGCCACCATGACTATGTAAGCTGAATCCTTTAGGCAACATAGTCAACTACTTGTTAAGTTGGTTTTGGTTTTGTTTTCTTGTACACAGATAAGTTGCTTGAATTGCTCTCACATATTGGAGACAGTAGATAAGTTGAAATATCTTAACAGAATTCCTGAGTGCGCAAGGAGCAAATTCAGTATCAAGTAGATCTTAGTTATCCAGTCCAAATTTATTTCTGTTTCAAGAAGCTGCTTTAAGAGAACACCATTCATCAGTGTACAGGTACAGTACCAGTACAGGTTAAGGTAAACCTGTTGGAAAGCAGCTCCATGAAGGAGGACCTTGCAGTCAAGGTGGACAGTAAGTTATGCATGGGACAGAAATTAGCCCTTGTGTCCAGGAAGGCCAGTGTTATCCTGGGGTGCATAAAGAAGATTGTGGCCAGCAGGTCCAGGGAGTACTCTTCCTCCTCTACTCTGCTTTAAAGAAACCACATTTGGAACTTTGCCAATTTACGGTCTCCGCAGTACAAGAGAGACAGGGAAATACTAGAGAGTCCAACAGAGGCTATGAGGATAATTAAGTGACTGGAACATCTGACTTATGAAGAAAGGCTTAGAGATTTGGGGCTGTTTAGTCTGAAGAAGGGAAGATTGAGACGGGATCTTAATAATGTTTACAAATATGTGAAGGGTGGGTTTCAAGTAGATGGGGCCAGTTTCTTTTCAGTGGTGCCCTGTTATAGGTTGAGGGGCAGTGGTCACAAGTGGAACACAGGAAGTTCCATCTCAACATGAGGAAAAACATCTTCACTGAGAGGGTGATGGAGCCCTGGAATAAGCTGCCCAGAGAGGTTGTGGAGTCTCCTTTCCTCAGGACTTTCAAAACCAACCTGGATATGTTCCTGTGTGACCTGCCTTAGGTGATCCTACTCTGGCAGGGGTGTTGAACTCAATTATCTCCAGAGGTGCCTTCCAACCCCTATTATTCTATGATTCTGTAAAGTTGAATATCCTCAATTCGTACAACATTTCCATCCCACTGTCAACAGGCTATGTTACGTTTACAATGTAAGGAAATATACATTTGTATAATCAAGGGCAAATATGTATGAATTGTTATAATATTCCATATGTGTTCTACATGCAAATGAATACATAGAATATGTCCTGAAAAACAAAGTGTTATGTCATTAGAACTTGGCCAGATTACCAAATATGAGGAACTTAAAGAATCTAGAAGTTCAACATTCTTTTTATTGAGCAAAAATTATTTATTTTGAGTATGAGATTTTGGAAGTGCCTTAGGCTCTCTGCCTTTAGAAAGAACTGAACAAGTCCAGCTGGATCTCACATTCTAACACACAACATGAAACAACAACAAAAAATATTCTTTTCATCATCATTGCTCAGATTAAAATATCAATAAAAAACTGTAGAACTAGAGCATAGAATAATAATTTATACCATTGTTGTAACTAAACAGGAGTTTCTAGTGAAAAAGTTACATAGGAGTGGTTTTACTAAAGTAACAGAGAAGTCCAGTGAAACTGCAGGAACCAGAAATTATTGAGAAAATTTTGAATTTATGATCTGATTGTCTTTAGTAAGAAGATCACAAATCAGGAGTTATTCAGGTAGAGTTAAATGTAAGACTTAGTCTGTTACATTTTGGAAGATAATCTCAAAAGAAAGGCGATAATGTTAAGGAAGAAAAACAATTAGTTCAAAATAAAAATAAAACATAACACCCACTAGATTTTCTGTATTCTAATCTACAAGTATACACAGTAAAATAAATGAAATGTGAATGTAGGGGTAATTTTCTCTTGAAGAAATATATTATTATTAGTGTGAACACTCAATGAACAAGAATCTTCCATTACAATCCACTGCTGCCATAGCAGCCTGCTATCGATCCATCACTGCCTTCATAATGCAGTGATAATGATTATTTAGAATATCTGCTGACACCTAAAATTATGTATGACAGTCATACTTTCAAGATATCAGAGCACATCTCACAGAAGGAAGAGGAGCAAGACTAGCTTAAAATTAGAACTTTAAAAATAATTTTTGAAGTGTTCAGTGTATTTATGCACAAGGGAAAAGAGAAATAAAGTAGAATTTTTGAAGTGAAACAACAAGACAAAAGAAGACAAAAGTAACTGAGTGCAAAATTATTTTTGAATGTGACTGCCTTAAAAAAAAAGCCCAAGAATGTGCAGTAAAGTAGTAAGTAGAACCACTGAGACTTTCACAGCTTCAGAAGTAGTACAGATTAATACTTTTGTATTTAGAAAATGACAAGTTTTATTTATATGTCAAAACAGAAAAAATACATATTCTTAAAGATAATAGCTCACCCAAAAATGGTTAAAGTGGCCTAGGGAAAAAAACCAAAGAATTTTTAATTTTCAGTTTTCCTTTGCATTTTCTTCCTGTTCAGGTAACATTGTTACCTCCATTCCGTTGACTTCAGGTGATGATTTTCCACAGGAGTTGAATGACTCCCATGAACATAGGGAGACTTCTGCTTGTCCAAAGAGCACATGCTTTCTGTGTATTGCACATACTGTATTATGGAGTCTCGATTATTTGAAAACCTCAGTCTCAGAACCTTCTCAACACATTGAGATGCAAAACAAAAAATATACACTGAAAGAGAGTAGACATATAATTGCTACTCAATAAAAGGCCATTGGTAATCTCTTTATTTTAAGGTTAACCAATACAAATACATGTTCATTTTTGTCCTGATTTGTGAAGAAACAAAGTCTATATCTAAACCTAGAAGGGGATATAATTGAGTATAGTATAGTATGATGGCTATTTCATCCTCAACTTTTTTACTAAGTAACAAGGCATAGTGTAAATTATTAATTATCATACATCAACTGACTAGAATATGAAACTGGGCTATTTATTTATCTTGGTCATTTTAATTCTAGATGTATGTTTCGAGAAATCACTGATCTTTAACCCCCTTTCTCTTGAAGTGACAAACAAATTCTCCTTCAAATATCTATGGATTAAATGATAAAATAATGTTGGTTTATAATTTTTCAAGTAGCAGGTATTTGCTCTTTATTTGGTTAAGAAATATTTTGCCTGACTGTCCAATAATCACCAGCTGAGAGATATATCTTCAGACTAAACAGGAATACTTACTTCTGTATGGAAATGAAACATGATAATGGCAAAAAAACCCCCAAACAACACAGCAAGAAACCCAAACAAAACAAAAATAAACAAAACCACAAGCAAACAAACACAGAATCACACAGAATCACAAAATCACAGAATCAATATGGGTCATCAAGTCCAACCTTTGTCCTAGCATTTCTCTAACCACTACACCACATCCTCAAAAGCCTCATCTATTCATTCTTTAAACACCTCCAGGGATGGTGACTCCGCTACCTCCCTGGGCAGCCTGTTCCAGTGCCTAACTACTCTCTCAGTGAAGAATTTCTTCCTAATATCCAATCTAAACCTCCCCTGATGCAACTTGAGGCCATTTCCCCTCATCCTATCATTACTAATTTGATATTTGAACACAAAATAAGCAAAAACAAAACAGAACAAACCAAATCAAACAAAAAACCAACCAAATAAAAAACCCAAACAAAACAAATCACCCAGTTAGTTACAAGTTAATGATAAGATTTATACTTGCATTTTATTATTTACAGACACTATTATGTCTCAGCAGCCATAGGTAGGTTGCTGCTAGCAGGGCACCATCCTTCTGATTTCCATATATTCAGGTTTCCTGGCAGCCTGCAGCCAACTTGTCCAGGTGGGGTCCCCCATGCTCTGAAGTCTGTTCCCTCAGCACTCCTGGACTCTGCTTTTATGTTCACTGTCCATTTGAACAGCAAATCTTGTTGTAAGAATGGCCTTGGGGGCTATTCTCAGAGGACAGTCTAGACATACATTATTGTGTACAGTCCACCTCTTTTGTACACAAGAAAGGAAGAATTCAGTAAATCTTTTTTCCTAATCCCCATGTAGTATCCTGCCAGGGATTGAGCTGGGGAAGGATGGCTGTATAAATTTTTATATAGGCACTAAGAGCATGCAGTGATTAGTCCTGTATTTCCACTATCTCACTTGCTTTTGTACTGTTCAGATACTCTATGCTTAGTTGCTCCCACTCACTCAGGCAATTTAATTGAAAATCCAGTAATATTTTTTTGTTAATTACACTGTTTATTAGAAAATGCTAACTTTCCATCTTCACCCAAAACCAAGCAGGTCTTGGTAAGCAGAAAGTGACACATACTTAATCTATGGAGAAAAGTGAAACAAAGAACCCAAGCTCTTTTGCTTATAAATATAACAAAGCATCTTTTCTAAGAAACCATTAACTCTCAGTAACATCTGAGATTAAGAAATAATATTTTATCTGCTTCATCTACTTTTACATGTTTCTGCTGCCACATAATTTCTCCTGAGCTGTTGCAGAGTTGTTGTGCATTGTAAAACAATTGTCGTGTTTTGTGAAGAGATTGCTACATTTTTAAGGGACGGGAAGTGTTGTATGAGGTGAGTTTTTATACAATTTAAGAGATTAGAAATAATTTTCTGAGGAATAGATTTCTATAAATAGAAAAATAGATATCTATAAATCTATTTTTAAGATCAAAAAGATAATATAAATGTAACTCATTGTTACCAATATTGTAAAAAAAAGGACTGGCATATATTATCAATATAATAACTCAAACATTGGAAGAGTAAGAATTCTAGTTATGAAGAAATTTGAGTAAAATGATACAAACATTAAAATAATACATTCTATGCACATTTCTGCACTATCAGAAACTTGTATCCAATTGCCCAGTAGCAAATTTTATTCTTTCTTCTTAGGAATCTGTAAAATGTTGTTCAAATCAAGGTGTATCATCTTTAATTATCCTTTTAAAGAATTTTTTTTTTCATCTGGACCAGTTTTAGGAACTTCTTTCATCACTACTTGATATACAATCCTTCATTATACATCAAAGAGAATACAATAGATTCATAGATATTAGGGGTTGGAAGGGACCTAGAAGATCATCTAGTCCAATCCCCCTGCCCGAGCAGGATCAC
>JAOEGS010021147.1:0-29238 GCA_025447755.1 Corythornis vintsioides | reverse complement strand
AAACAGTCTGTTTACCTGACTTAGCAAAGAAGTTGATGAGTGCATCAGTCTCACAGGTCTTGTAGACATCAGCTAGCTGGGAGCTGCAGTTCAGACCGATGTTGTGGATGCGGAGCCTCCTCTGCCCACTGATTGACGTGTACAGCACAGCACACTGCAACACAGGGACAAAGTCACATGGAAGAGCAACCTACTCTTGAGGGTAAAAGGCAGAAAATCACTTCAGAAGGCATTGCTGCTTCATCTGTAGGACCAACATGTAACCTTTTCTGGAAGTAGATTAGACATAGTAAAAGTTACTCATCTTAAAATGACAATTGTATGACTGAAAGACTGCACACAACAAGAGAGAAGCTCGATGAGAAGTACAGTGCCCTTGGCAAAAAACAAAACTTTCTGATCTTGAAAAGCTGAGTGGTTCTTTTTATATGAGTAAGTTTGTATAGTGAACTGAGGTGCTGCTGCCCCATCTACCATGGGCCGAGATACTAAAAAGGGAGGGTATAATTTAAGAATTTCCTTGTGACTCCCAGTTCTACTTCAGCACGATGATTCAAAGCCTGCAGGGCAAACACAGACTCCCAACTTTCTATAGTCTGCCTGCCATTAGAAACTTCCAAAAATATCTGTTATACATAAATCAAACATCTCCATGGCACACACATCCCCATCATGGCTCTAGGAAGCAACTTCAGACCTACTGAACTGGATGTTTCAGAGTGCTGTAGTCATACAGGGATTAAGTGCTCACCTATGCAGTGTATTTACAGGGAGTAAGCTAAGTGTCAGAACAGGAGTAAAAAGCTCAGATAATGCCATTTAGAGCCCTGCAAGCAGAAACATTTTCTGTCATTAAACAAGAAAAATATAATGACTAAACACCCAGAAAGTAAAAAGCAGCCTCTCATCATTTGTGCTTTTTTGGGAAGATGCAACCTTTGGCTAATTAAAACCTTTCTATTAGTGGCAGTGTCACCAGAGTCTGTGCCTTGCTCACATCATTCCTACTCAAGAATCTTTTTTTCTTGGCATTATGTGTAATTAAGTTTTTACCTGAATTAAGGCACCGCTGTCTTCATTCAGTTTGTCATCATGCTTGAACTCCACTGTCACTGCCTTGTCACAGTCAACTGCTGCCATCTCCACATCCGTAGTATTGTTCATGTAAAGAGCACCAAAGAAGTCTGTAGCCCTGAAGCCTACAGCCAGATGGAAACAAAACTTTGTACTTCAAAGTGGCAAAGAACACTGACTTCATTTTGGGACTTTCTGTAATATAGTTAATTTTGCTGACTGAAGCAGGAACCACTTAGAAGGCTTATATTCTTTTAGGAAAATTAGTTCTTGTGGCTATACACAGGAAGGCCATACATTTTATCAGTCCATCCAATTGCTTTTCAAGAGGTGCCACAGAATGTTAGGGGTTGGAAGGAACCTTGAAAGATCATCTAGCCCAACCCCCCTGCCAGAGCAGGGGCACCTAGATCAGGTCACACAGGAATGCATCCTGCTGGGTTTGGAATGTCTCCAGAACAGGAGACTCCACAACCTCCCTGGGCAGCCTGTTCCAGTGTCTGGCACCCTCACCATGAAAAAGTTTCTCATGTTTACATGAAGCCTCTGTATTTTCCAGCTGCACCCACTGCCCTTTGTCCTGTCATTGGATGTCACTGAGCAGAGCCTGGCTCCATCCTCCTGACACTCACCTTTTACATATTAATAAGCATTAATGAGGTCACTGCAGTCTCCTCCAAGCTAGAGAGCCAGCTCCTGCAGCTTTTCCTCATAAGGAAGATGTTCCACCCCCTTAATCACTTTTTTTGGCTCCATGCTGGACCATTCTGAGCAATTTCCTGACCACCTTGAACTGAGGGGCCCAGAAGTGGACACAATATTTCAGATGCAGCCTCACCAGGGCAGAGTAGAGGGGGAGGAGATCCACTCTTGACCTACTAACCACACCCCTTCTAACACTGAAGTCACAAGTTACCTTGATCTTGCCTGTGATCTGTACAGCACTGCATTAATTAAAATGACACCTTGTCATATGTATACACGTTAATTGTCATTCCCGACAAGCACCCTTACCTGTGCTAGTTCGAACCCTCATTATTGCATCGAATCCAGTCTTTTTTGCTACGTCCTTCCTGAGGTCACTTAAGAACTGGTGGCTGTCGGCATCGAGCTGGAAACACAAAGCAAACACCGGAGCTGCAGTGCAGTTCATTCAGTTCACCACCAGGTGGCAGCACCACGGCAAAGCCAACCCTCCCCATGACCCCCCCCATCACATCTGCTTTTTTCACATTGCACATCTGTCGCTGCCTTCAAAAAGAGAAACGAATGTTTCTGTTAACAAATCATCAATCAACAATATATGCAAGTGTCTACCAGATCATCACTAGGCTTGGACAGCCAGAACTTATATCAAATTCTCTCCAGTAATGTCTAGCCTTGCACTTAAAACTTGCAGCCCAGCTAGGATTTTATCACTAAGAATTCCAGAGCAGCATTGCTTGGGAAAAAAATAGGTGCCTTTTTTTTTTCTTGTCAGCTCCTGACACAGAATCCCCTACTGCCCAGAGACATATTTCAAACAAGTGCTATTACAGCTTTTTTTTGGAGTCTTTACATCATAAACCTTTTTACCTGCATGTACAGGAGTAACTGACTTCCCTGCTCAGATACCAGCATATTTAGAGTAAGGGGATTTTAAGATACCAACCATCTTATTACTGTTTCTAGATACATACTGGAGCCTGATCACCCATTTCTAATTTTACCCTTGGAGTTTTGAAGTTTTTCTAGAGTCACTCTATTGTTATGGTAAATGGTGAAGCACAAGTTAAAAACAACCCAACAAATCTGTGGGTGTTAATATTCTATCTGAAAGACAGGAAACCTACATCACTCACCTGGAAATGGCTGTACTTGTAGAGTGTTCCTCCAGTGTACATTGTGACAAGACCCATGGAGGCCACATCAATGTACTGGCTGGGGAAGAGGAACAAGTTGACACAGCAGCCATTAGCCACACAGTCCCTGGCTAAGGCCTCGTAGCAATTCACCTGGGGCTGGAAGAGTATCTGCACGGAATGTAAAAATACAACTGTTGTAACATTAGATACCATTAGTAACAACCACAGTTCAACTGCCCACTCCAAATCCCTTTTTTCCCCTTGGAGTGAGGCATGGATTCAGTGAGAAACCTGTTTCCCCTGCCCATATACTCATATACAGGGAGCCAATTTACTGCAGTCTTAAAGAACAAAGCCACTGAGCAGGCAGGTGACAAAGGCTCCTGCTGGGTGGAATGATCTGCTGGGGAGGCTTCCTTTATTGATGGGAATAGTTGCTCTGCTGTAGCTTGATTTTGGAGTTCCTGTAGGGCCAGTACCAATATCCCTACATAATCCAGGCACAGTGAGAATGGGAGGATTATATCATTAAAAACCAAATCCCAATCAGAGAAAATCAGCTCAACAGCAGTCTCCTGGTCATTCAGAGTGGAAAATACCTTTTCTTTATCTGTATTGAGCAGTTTTTTGTCATCTCTGTTTCTCAGCTTCCCTGGTGCTTCTGCAGTTGGCAGTGAAGAATGGAAGATAAACAGTTTTCCAGCACATTCAGCAGCCTGTTTCAAAGACACCATATTGGCATATTTATTACCACTAAGATCAACCAGCCTAATTTTCTGACATTGTGGTATCTCAGGATAAACTTTCTGCAAGTTTCTCAGAACTCAGTATATTATATATTATAAGGCTCAAAACTTGATGGAAATAAGTCCCAAAACAAGCTAGGAATTTTCAGTCAGTAGAGAACAGTCTAGCACACAAGTAAATTGGCTGATGCATAGTTACAATAATTTCTATCACAGGAGTCTGACATCTGGATTGGCAAAGCTAGGAGACCAATTGGAAACTTTCCAGTCAGATACCAGCAGTATGCAACAAGCAGCAAGTACCAGAAGGACAATCACTGGATTGGATAAATTTAAGAGGAAATGTAATTCCACAGGAGATTTCTTTCAGTCAGGCACACCAGTTCAAATAGATTTTTGTAGCTGAGCAAGAATTCCATTCCTGTACTAGATTACACATGAAATCTACATTAAACTGCAGGAGTACCAAAACTTATGGTGAACATTTATTCCTGTCATTAAGAAATTAAGCAACTGCCACCTTTATACAAGTCTTCTTACTTGGAACTATAATGAGAATATATTTACAGAGATTACAAACTACTGATAGAAACCCCTGAAACCCAAAGAGAGCAGCAACAGCAGCAGGCCCACAGGCATCTCTGTACTGCTAACAAGCTTTGCCACCACGATTTAGAAAATCCAATTTATCGCTTACACATGCTATTGAGACAGCTAATGGGGATTAGCAGAACAGAATAGAGTACTTCAGTTGGAAGGGACCTACAATCATCATCTAGTCCATCTTCCTGGGGACTTCAGGGCTGACCAAAAGTTACAGCAAAGTGAAATGAATCTGATCAGCAATTCTGAGGTCTCCAAGTATTGAAGAAGCTGGATGAAGGAGGAAAGAGTCCTGCTCCAGAGCTAACTGCATATCCGGGTTAAAAATGTAATACCCAAGACTCCAAACACAAAGCAGCTTTGCTCCTCTCTCCTCCACACCTTAAGATGCTCAATAGATAAAGATACTCCACAATTCAGAATAAGCTACAGCATTCTGCTGGCAAAACTAAACAGCTTTTTGCTATGGCAGGAATGCAAGTGAAGACAGTGTTGTACTTTAATAGAGCTCAACTTTTCCCTCTAGTGTTTGAGGGATAGTTCTCTTTCAGCCAATTTCCTCAATTCCTTTTAAGAAGCAAAATTTGAGAAGTTTGGTTTCTGGTCCAGCATCTCCTAAGCATCCATTCTATGTAGAATAAACTCTGGAATCTGCTTTTATACCTGTCTTCTCATTGTGACTAAAGCAGTTCCAGAGCACTGTTAGAATAACACATTAGCACTGGAAATAAGCAGGGACTTTTTGTTCTAATTTCCCATTCTGACTTTAGGGGGACCTACGACTGGCTTTTAACAAATGGAATTTCTGCAGCTTAGCAACTTTTTTTTCTGCTTCCAGAGAAACATTCTAACCTTCAGTGCCTCCATGCCAGCCTGGATAACAGGAGCAAAAATGGTCTCACTCTCATTTGTGTCTGCAAACATCTCTGGAATCTGGTCCAACAAGCTGTGGAAGAGGAAAGGGTCAGTGTCTCAGCTGGTTAGCAAACCTGGGATCATCCCAAACAGAGCTTGTAACATATTACATCTTCACAGGGGAAGATGGCATGGAAAAGAATTCATTTTGATTGCTCAATTTCCATTTACTCTAAGGCATCGTGTGCATCAGAAGCAGTATCTCATTCACTTATGGAATAATTGTACTTTACTTGATAACAACAGATCGTGATTCCTCAAAGTTAACAAGGAAACCATCCAGCAAAGGAACAAAAACTTCTCCAACATCTGAGACCACCATCATCTGAGGCTGAGCTAAGCTGCTTTTGACATTGAAGAAGTGGAGGACCTTGTTGTAAGTGACAAAACCAACTCGAATAGAGGAGGATTCTTGTTGCTCTTCTCTGCAAGAAAAACAAAAGCAGCAGTTACAGTTCTGAAATCCTGAACCTTGCCATAAAGTATTGCTTTGACACACAAAGCTGCCTTCAGACCACGAGCTGCACTGGGAGCAGCAAAGCAAACAGCAAGCACATGTAGTGGTCTCCATCTTTGCAACGTTGGCCCTGCAAACAAACTGTTTAGCAGCAGAACTCTGCAGACTGCATGCCCAATCCTGATGGAAAGCTCTAAGATATGTCCAAGATAATACCAAACACTTATGTCTCCAGTGAAATCTTCAATGACAAAGTACTGGAGAGATGGCCTTACATGGGCATCTGACAAACTAACCCCCCACCCTCAACTGGAATTTCTTTCGTGCACAGAGATCCCAGGAGGACACGTGATAAAAGATTTTTAACATATCCCAGATTATCTCAAGGAGTTTCATTCCCATCCTTCCTCACTTTTTGCTCTCAGTTGAAGCCTGGCCTTCCTCTGGAAGTGCTGTTATTTGAAATACATTTTCTTTCTGTATAATCAATACTTTTATACACCTTCACATAAAAAATATCTCATTATTTCTCAGTCTTTCACTGCTCTCATTTAACTATGGGTGTCCACATTATTTAACCTTTAATGAAAACTATAATATACTCTAATAAAAACTATACTGGACTACAGTAAAATAATACACTGTCATTAATATTGATCAGTAATAATAGTATGTGTTTAATGCTCACAGATGTGCTATATTCCATAAATTAATTGTTGCCTACTTGTTCTCTCAGATACGTATCAGGACAGAAAAGCCTCACAGCAGACCAAGCAGCTTTAAAAGTTCTACTGATGAATAATAAAATCTGAAGATCCAAATCACCAACTTAATGGCTTTAGAGAAACTTGCCATTCTTGAGTATTCTGGTTTTTTGCATTTCCCTGGTTAATGTAATGAGCAGTGTTGCAGTCAACAGAACTACAGCAAGCAGGGTCAAAACTAAAAGCTAGGACTTCACTGATAATACCACTAGAGTTCACTACAAGAAAGGAAAAGAATGCAAGCTGCATGTGCAATTAGGAGGACAGGTTCTTTCATCAGACATCAAAGGTTAAGAGTTGACAGCAGTAATAAAATTAACATTTGGTCACTATTACCCCAAAAATAGCTGTACTGTAAGTGTTGACATTTTCTCTAGCTTGTTTTTACCTCTCAACGTGCAAAGCTGAATGAAAACTGCAGGGTAGTGAGTTAAGCAAAGCACATGGATGTTTCTTTACCTTGGAAGTTTATCTAGCAGGGTCTTCAGTTCATTACATATGAGTTTAACTAGGCCACTGTTGATGCTTCTGTATGACACATCAATCATGAAGATATAAGCTGGTGGCTTTGGAGGCTTGTTGTCCTACAGAACAAATGACCATTCACAGGGAAGAAGAACAGATTCACAGATTAGGTAGAGTCCTTTTGCATGCCATAAGGTGATCTAAATACAGTGGTCAGTTGTTTGAAAGATGCTATGGATCATAAACAGTAACTACTGCAGAAAGCTGACACATACTGGGTGAAGTCCACCTCTGGAAGAAAACATTATTACTGGAAAACAGTATCCTAATAAAGTTTGTATATAAAGGATAACAGTTTATTAGCTTAAGATGAAACACTAACATTTTATGATGGAATTCAAGTATTTAAACAAATATGCCTTCTGGCTTTTTCCTGTAGCCAGGCTGGTTTTGCATTCCTTTTATCAATACACAATGCCTTTCTATTAATTAACCTCAAAACTGTTAAGTGATTTCTAACCAATCTGGAAACAGACAAAACAGTCTAGGTACTAAACCAGAAATTATCTCAGTTCTTAGCAGTTGTTAAGTGGTGATTATCTGCAGCCTGTCTTGCTGTCCAGTGCTCCAGTGCACTCTGGATAGCTGAACTGTCATCTTTAAGCATGAGAGTGGAGGATTCAATATGTGTAACTGCTGCATAGACTTGAGCTGGTACAGATTCCTTTGGGATTCCTCTCTTAATGTAAGAGGCATAGAAATCATGGCATACACCACTGATTTCTGTAAGGAAAAGGAAGATGAAGGGGTTTTGTTCCCCAATAAAGCAATGCAATACTTGAGAGATATACCCAGGAAGAAGAACAAAGAACATACAAGGTGAATGTAGCCACAGTAATCATCATACTCCCTAAAATCAATTTTCCTAATTCCCATCAAGGTGAGTAGTGGTCATTATTTGGTGTCACATTCGGGACAGCTTTTCCATTATATTGTTTCACTGCCTTCACATGCAGATTTCTGTCCACTTAACCAAACTATACTGGTTAAAGTAAACCTTGCAAAAACTCAATTTAAGAAAAGAATCTAACCCTTGAATGATGCCTTATGAATGGTCCCTAGCACACTGGAATTCTGGTGAAAGAAAAAGTCAAACAGCATTTTAAAAGCTGTTCTGTTTACTGCAATTCTAGTTTCAAACACTCTATCAGACAATACTTCTGAACTCTTGTTCTGCATCACCAGTGATAAGAATCCCATCATTTCTGGCAAATAGATGGCAGAAGGGACCTGTGCTCTTGCCACATCCGCTCAGCAGGAGCACAATAATGCAAAACAGCTGCTATTTGTTAACTTTTTTTTTTCCCCCAGCTGTTCATCCTTGACATTTGATAAGCACAAAAGGAAATAACTTTTCCTTTCTGGTCTTAAACAGGATTTATGAAAGAACTAAACCTTTGCAACTTGGAGCAGAATGAAAAGTTAAATTATAAAATCTTGTTAATTTCTGTAAAATGTAATGACTCAGCATTTCCAGCATGAGTGTTAATTTTGGAAGATATTTCTTTTTTGCAATGTTCTACTAAGTCTACGGCTGGGTCTTTGCAACAAGAAGGATCCCACACTGCATTTCTGTAAAGCCTCACTACAACTCCTGCTCTGGGGTTTAACCCAGATTTCAATTAAATCTAGATGGATTATCTCAGGGATTTCACTGGATTTTGGAGCAGTAACCTAGTGAGAAAGCAGAATTACAGCTGTTCATTTTCTTCAAAACAGCAATAATGTAAAGTTCTGAGGAAGTTACTGGTTTCTACTTCAAGACATTGTAGAATCCAGTTACCTTTCCTAACCTCATAATGACCTTCCAGTTCCAGTAACAGGAAGAAAATTCTGCCTGATTTGAGTGGGAACAGAAATACACATCCACACTGTGAACAGGCCAAGTCTCACTTGCAGTTTTGTATAATGCACCAAAGCTTGAAAGTGTCAGTAATTTGTGCTTTCAAATGTATCAAATACAGTTCTCTGATCTACAAATATTTACAGTGACTTGAAGAGATTTGGATTGAATTCTTCAGTGAGTTAATATTAGGAGAAAGACCCCATTCCATTTTAACTTACTGGTCAGAACACTACAACTACTCCTGCCAGGAAAAGATTAGAAGGGCAAATTCCTTTTGGCAAGGATTTCAATACTGCAAGGCAATTTAGGCATGTGTCCACCTTTCAAATCAATAGAAGACACATCTAAAACACACTGCATTAGAATTTTAGTAGTAGCCTTTAACAGTGCAACATGCTGGCTAGTACCAGAGGAATGCCCAGGTAACAGCTGGCAACCCATCATTGCTGCACCTTTTGTCATTCCTTGCCAGTCTCATACTGCAAGCTTCAATTCTCCAGTGTGCCTTGACTCTGATCAAGGTGTTCAAAGGATTTTGTCTGTTTTGCCATCAGACTGTCAGTTGGTTTGTGTACTGGGAATACGCACTCGGCAGTAATCCAAAGTGGCAACGTATTCATAGGATCCCAGCGAGAGCTCCGGCCTCTCGTAGTGATCCACCCGCCGGCCCATGTGGTCCAGGTGTTGAAAGAAGAATGGAGGGACTACAAGACAACACAATAGAAAAAAAAACCCTGGTTTATTTTGGGTAGGAAGGGAACAACTCCTTTCAACAGATACAATGTCCTAAAGCAGGTTCCTAAAATCAAGGGAAGTCTTCAAAGAGGTTTTTAATGGGTTCCAGTGGTGTTTTTCCCACATTGGCTTAAAAAAACCCACCCCAAATAAACAAAAACCCCTTGATATTCCAGTAATGTCAGCTCCTTTTGTATTTGTAGGATAGAGCACATAAACATCTATATTTATAATTTCCACAGGCATGAACCTGTTACTCTCTAACTGTTCTGTAGTTAGAATGCTTGTCTTTCCCATTTCTGCCTGTAAGAAGTGTGTTTGTGTGAGTAGGGGGAACATCACCTAGTTTGTTGGCCATTTTTAGGCCTCATTATAGTTTCAGGTGCTTTTTGATTTGGATAAAAGTCACTGTAGCAATAGAAAGCATGATTTCAAATGCCACTGCAACTGAAGTGGTTTTCTGACAACGTTTACAATGCATTTGCACTTCTCTCTCTGAGAGTTTCACTTGCTGTTTGTTATCTGCTGCCCTTGCACAAACATATGAGCATTGGGCAGAAAAGAAGCTGGAATGAGTCTGTCAGGGTTGACATTTCAGAGCTGAGAAGATGACTGTATTAGGAAAGCTCTGCACTACTGTGATCCAGCTGAGGAAATCCAGCTCCATACAAATGTCTAGAAAGGGTAGTTCTGGCAAAGCCTTGGGAGTTGGCCAAGAGCACAAGCACAGTTATGAGTCACATGCAGCACCCTTGAACAAATATGGCATGGTATCTTCTGTGCAAACCAGCACTTGTGACAGGAAGATTGATAGGGTATTAACCACTGCACCCACAGCCAGGGGCAGGACTAGGCTGACATGCTTCTCACTACTCCCTGATGCTGGACATTGTGATTTCTTCATTTTTTCCACACCAAAGCTGCTGTCAGTTAGCAGTACAAGCAGCTTTCTATCCTGTGTTGACACATCATTTTTAAGGGAAGTTTTGATCATATTTCAACTTCATGAGTCAGCATTATTTTTCATACATTTTTTTAACTCGTACTGAACATCTTTATATTTTTCTTGGCTATTTTTAATTAGTGAGCTAGGCATAATTGCTACATCCCACTAAACTCAAGGCAGCAATCAAGAAAATCATTTAAGGGATATAATTTATGGAATATGTCTGAATCACAAATGAAAGAAACATCCCTTACCATCATTTATACAGTTGCAGAAGCCACACTGGTACCTTCTTCCACCTTCAATGAACTGCATGAAGGGACACATGTAAGCTTTGCAGCGGTTGCAGCGGATCGGTCCAGTCTCCCCGTGGTTCACCACATACAGAGGTGCCTACATGAAGGGGTACATGAAGTTATAAAGAGATGAAACCACATGAAGTGAGCTACAGAGCTGCTGCTCAGCCTTGACTCTGTTCCAAATCAAGAGATCATTCCTTGCTCAGCCTTCTCCCCAAGCCTGCACCTATGATGAGCATGGTATGAACCCCAAGTCCTAACCCCTGTCCCTGCATTGCTGCTGCATGGCATGCTGCATGTGTTTAAACTTTGTCAAGAGTAAGAGGTTTAGAAGAAATATTCTTATTTATTAAGGGAATGTAGATGCAAACAAATACAGTGTTCCAAGCAGATGGCAGTTTCACTACACTGACCATGCTCACTTTCAGCCCTTGCCAAAAACCACTGCTAATGGAAGACATTTTCCAGATGCCTTCTTCAGTAATAACCATGCAGCAATTGAAAGATGCCTGTGACTACACTCAATGCTAGAAAAGTCATGTTGAAACCACTATAAAAATGGAAGTTTGCTCAATTATTTCTAAAACTGTCTTGGTTGTTGTTGATTTTGTTTGTTTGTTTTCCTTACACCCTTCAAGCCCAACTAAAAATCTCTGAACATAAGAAATCCAGGATTGGACATATCACAGACTTCTACCAGAGGCAAAATGCTGCCAGCCTTTAATGCTAAATCATTACCACTAGCATATATTTTTATTATTATTATTACAATATTCTCTTTCATCTATTAGAGACTTTATTTTTTATTGAAGCATAATAGTCCCTGAATACTTAGAAAATCATTCACATCCTTCAGGTATTCACTGCTTACATATATTTATTTCTATTTTCCAGAGACTTTTTTACTTATTTATTTCCCCAAAGGACTTAAAGATTTTTCCAAGGATTTTATATATCTGAGTAGATTTTTACTACATGGGTTTTAAGTGCTCTCCTGCTCCACTAAGAGATTTTACTTGATGTTCTTCTATGAAAATCAAGTTTAACACATATTAACCACTAATGTCAGCTGGCAAACCATCAACACTATTTTTCAGACATGAAAGCCTTGGCTATAAAATCTGCTCATCAGCCATAATTGCTTAATAAGTTTTAAAACTCCTGGGTTTTGTTCATTACTTGGCAATTTTCTGATTATCATTCAGCTGTATTAGTTTAATGAGGCCTGGATCTGGCTTGCAGTTAATATTATTAGTGGATTTGACCTGGCAGGGGAAAAAAACCCCAAGACTAAACCAACTCCTGATGCATTTATACGTGTTGATTTAGTAACTTTAAACCTTGTTTTGATAAGTTTAATGTTATCCAAGAGCAAAAAAAAAATATTACCTGGAAATCATCATATTTTGAAACACCAAAATAAAGACCTTCACATAAAAAACATGAACAAGAATAATGAAAAAAGTCAGGAAGTTCAGAGCTTAGGTGTCTACATTCTTCACCATACTCAATAATTACATTTTTGAATATAGCAGGAATAAAAGCAGTGTTTTTTTCCTTGTCTTTTCATTTTTTGCAGTGGAAATTTTAGTTTTTCTCTAAGTTTCATTGCAAAAAAATAAATTACTTGCTACAAAATCCTTTTTAAAATGGGGATTAATGCCTCAACAGCCTAAGGGTTATGTTTGCAAAGATTTACATGCAGGTTTAACTTTATGCACTGAAGTTAAAACACATGCTCAAGTCTTAAGAAGAGAGTGTCCACAGGCAGTGTTCTGTAAACATCCACTAGGCTGCATTCCCTCATCTTGCCCAGGGAGGGGGGAACCACCAATAAACTCCTACTGCACAATCAGCTATTTTTCCTTCCTAATAAGTTGCAGAAACTTCTATATAAATAAAATTAAGGGGAAAAAAAATGAAGCACACCATCCAAAAATGCACACAAGGGAATAAAGGATTTTGTCTAATAAAGAAATAACACACCAAAGTGCCCTACCTGGGTACCTTTACTCATTTGGAATATTTTTTTACATTAAATGGAATTTAAATTTTAGCACTTTCTTTAATTAAAAGCATAATGAATGCATCTAATAACGAAGCTATCTGTATGACAATTTCAGAGTAAGCACTCAGACTGAAAGCATCAAAATCCCACTTCTTGACAGCAACACAATACAGTTGAGAATTAAACTTTACCTTAAAAAAAAGCAGAAAATCTTCCAGCTCACTGCACCATAAGACTAGACATTCTACCAAGCAAAAGAAAGTAATTTCTGTTTGAATATGTAAACTGCTATTGCAATTCCACCTCTCAACACAACTTCTGTGAAGTAACTCTATTTTTTTTTTAAATATAGAACTCCATGGGAATGTACAAGGATAAATAATGCTGTACATGCATGAAAAGGATAAAATAATCAGTTTAAACTAATGTATACATAAAAGTGTCATAAAAAAGACATGGTATTAAGTAGGAAAGTCTTGTTCAGTGTGCTCCACTCTGCAGATGTCACTGCATACCAGGAGATAAAGCAGAGATCTGTTTATGGTCCCTGGCAGCCAGTGGCAAACTCTCACAGGAGCAGGGGAGTAATAGAAAATTTAAAATTCTCTTGTTTTTTTTTAACAAACACAATACTCATTTTTCTTTTGCCTTTCCACAATATCAGCATTTTCTTTCTGTCTTCTTAAATCAGAGAGAATAAAGTTATATATCTATATACTCATGGACTTTTTATGGCCTTACAATTCTCCCTCATCTCTTCACAAACTTTTATCCAGTTTACCTGCTTGGTCCACCTAATTGAGACCAGGCACAGACCTCACAAAAAAAAGAGAACACTAAGTATTAATTGTCCTTCCAGCACTATGAAAATCTAAATACTTCTCAAAACCAGTTACTAAACTACTATTTGGTAGAATAAATCTGAATGGGACACATAAAAGGGATTCCTTTTATGGCAAAAAGAGTAGAGAGGCAGAAAGGAGTTGTGCTGGGAGGCAGAGCATTAGAGTTTTCAGTTAAAACAAAGAAAGACTGGGCAGATCAGATGGGAAATGTTTAAGAGACTTGCATAAACTTTCCCTTCTCTGGAACCTCTGGGGCCCACTAAAGTGGAAGTCCTGAAAGCTGATCTGATAAACCATAACTCATCCCACTATTCGTCCCAATTTAGCTGTGATAGCAAGAGCTTTATTTTTGAAATATTTCTGCAAGGACTTCTCTCAGGAGTCAGAGCAATCTCACAAAGCAATAGGCAGACATTGGTGGCACTGCTCCAAGATTAAATACATCCATTATCATTTCCAAAGGGACTGGAACCTGTGCTTTAAGGTCCTAGAAAGCTGAATTATTACTGCTTGAGTATCTCTCAGATACATAACTCTTGATGACTTCCAATGTGATGCTGCCTTAAAATTATACTAGGTGAACATGGGAGAAGGCTGTAGGCCAAGTGTGGTACACAGCTCCAAGCAAATCTTTTGTTTAATTAAAAAGAGACAGGGAAAAACTCCTCCAGATAATCAGAGAATTTTAAAATGTTACACTGAGGTTTTTCAGAATAAAAAACAAAACAACAAACCACAAACACACACAAAAACCAAACTAGGTCATGAACCAAAGTGTCTCTGTTTCCTAGGAACGTTGAAGGGGTTTGTTTTCTTTTATTATATCATCACAGATTGCTTTTGAGAAAGATTAACCAGTCTACAAATAATCCCTTGGTTTTCAATTGCTTTACTGATTCTCATTAAAATGTCAAGAAAGCATTTCCCTTTGTGATATTCCTACTGTCTTTTATCAGAATCCATTCCCTCTGAAGACAGAAATTATTTTCCCTATTCTTGGTTTTCAGATGTTGAACAATATTCCCAGCTGATGACTGGAGCCAGTTTGGACTGTCTTCTCTGAAGGGTTCACAGCAGGTTCAAGTCCTTTCTGTAGCACAGACCTTTTTCTTCTACTGCTTTGCTTGTTTAGATAACTGCAGCACAGCTAAAGCATCACCTACCTGATGCAGCATCTCCCAAGTCTATCCTGATTTTTAGACCACACAAATATGCACAAAACATGTTCAAAACCCCTCCAGAGCAAAGCTGAACATTCACCTGCAGTGCAAAAAAAATACCATGGCCTGGTGGCTGAATTCCAAGTTGACACTGCACATGGTAGAGGGAATAAAACAGAAATCTAGCTACTGATTTCAGTGGATCATACCTCAGACTAGCCTTCAAATCCTTACTCAGTGTTCCTTTTTTTGCAATCAAGTGAATAGGATTTTAAGAAGTTGGAGCAGAAGGGAAAATACAAGTAACAATGAGAAAATGTTCATGTGAACAAACACCAACATTAGTTAGCTTTCCTTTTTAGACCTTCTGTATCATAGAGGTGAGAGGGGAAAAGGAAAAATTATTTCCTATACTTCAGAGAAGCATGATGCCAGACCAGGAATACCAAGTGTTAACAAGTCAGTGCTCTCCAGCACTTGTTGGCTTTGAAGTGCTGACTGTTGTTTGGAGGTAGGGACAGGCTGTCTCTCAAGTGAAGGTCAGCAGCCAGGATTAACTTATGATATAAGCAGGAGCATGAAATTGGATAATCAAACTGTGCTGAACAACTCACTTCCAAAATGGTGCCACTTTAAAGCAAATCACATCTCAAGCAAGACCTGCCTCAGTCCACTCTACACTCAGGAGCT
Organism: Corythornis vintsioides; assembly: GCA_025447755.1. Classification (NCBI taxonomy): domain Eukaryota; kingdom Metazoa; phylum Chordata; class Aves; order Coraciiformes; family Alcedinidae; genus Corythornis; species Corythornis vintsioides. Next base: position 13,781 of record JAOEGS010021147.1, on the reverse strand, counting down.
GGAGCAGAGTTAATTCTGCAAGAAGAGAAGCAAGGAAGGTGTACAGAACTACCCCAGCTGCTCTAGGGTTGTTTCCCCCTCTGCTGTGAGCACCCCTGAGGGCAATATTCACATGTTAATCCCAGGATAGGACTGGGGTTCATGCCTGTACTAATGCACAGCTCCACTTCTCACTTAGCAGTAACACAGCTTTATTGATCACAAGATTTTCAAACTTCTATTGTGACTTTCCACTATTTTTCTGTCTGGCTTGAAACCCATTCAGCACAGAACAAGAGAGAGATTAACTCTGTGAAATACAGATGCTAAAATAGAGCCCTTAAAGACACTTCATTCAGGCATCACTTATTTTTTTGCAGATCACTGCACAATTGCTCTAAAGGATCTTCAAAACAGCTGAGGAAATTTGGGCTCCAAATACTATTACTTGTCAGTCCTTGACAGTCCCAGTCTCTTCCATGTGCTGCTCCAGGTGGAATTCTCCCTCAGAAGAATATATGTTTATATATATGAGATATATATATATATATATATGATTAGTCCTCCTAGATGTGATCTGGTGCAATGTTTGTTTGATAAAAACCAAACCCCAAACCAAAACCAAAGCACCTAACCACAGCCTCCCTCCCACCCAACATCAGTTTCCTATTCAACTTTAGAAACTATTTTTTTCTAAGTCATTACACACTGTGTGGTTGTATCCAAAATACAATAATGCACTATATGCACAGGTAAAATAAGTAAAATACAAACTGAAAATGCAGTACCAATTTCAGCTTAAAAAGCAAACCACAACCTTTTCCTCCTGAACTTACTAAATACCAGCATGTCCTGGCTCTGTGATGTTTCCAAGGTAACTCAGTAACATCTCTGTCAGTTTAAGGTTAGAGCTTGCACAGTCTCCTAATGTTTAATTTACTACAGTTGCTATGACCAACTTTGGCCAGTGCATCAGAGGAGGAAAATCCCATTTCAGGATAACAATATGCAGTCTGCAGGGGAAAATGGACACACACAGAATGCCAGATGCTATTCAATCAGCTAATTTGAGTTAGAGGTACCTAGAGATAGCCAAAGTTTTTTTTCCTTTGAGTGTTATTTTTGTTGACAAAACAAATTATCAGTACTGTTGCTCAGCTAATTAATTGAATATGTTACTTTTTATTTTCCTTTATGTACTGTTGCTTAGTCAGGTTTTCCTTCTGGATTAGGATTCTGAAGAACATAGAGTCTCCAACTTCACAGAAAATAATTACAGCTTCTTTATAAAGGCACTTTTCCAGCTGAAATTTCTTATTAATAAAATTTATCAGGAACTTCAATTACAATATGAATAAGGTTTTCATAAGCCTCAATTATTTTAGTCACTGTCCCCATCCCTTTCAGAATTACCTCCTTACCATAATAACAATGGTGAGTGGACCAACATACTACACAACTGTTTTAACTTTCAAAGCGCTTTAAAATGCACACTAAAATCCAAAAGGCTGAAAAAACCTAAGTCAGGATATTTACTTGAATTCTGAAAAGCTCTGCTGCCAAAGCCTTTGCTAAAACTGCCTCTGAAAGTTCATTCTAATTACAGAGTGCAGTTACAGCCCAATAGGCTAACAAAACACTTTCTTCTACACGATGGAGTCTTGGGAAGCAATCCAATTCCAAATGCTTTACTACCAAATGCAGACTAGCACAGGACCTACTCCATAAAGGAGCCTCATCTCTCACAGGATTTATGCACCTCTAAATTAGGCATTGTGAGACCCAGCACACAGGCACTGGCCTCCAGACTGATGTAAAACTTTCTGGGTGAGGCACCTGGAGATGCTCTTGGAGAGTTCTGGGCTCTCCATGCTGCACATGGGAGAGGCAGGCACACCAGAGGAGCTGTGTAAAGCTCCCTGACATTTACCTGGTGCTAGTTGTTGAAAAAAATTAAAACAGCAAACTTCATCACCCAAAATGGAAAAAATAAAAGTCAGCAATTAAAAAAGAAAAAAAAAAAACCACAACAAAAACCAAGAACCATTACAAAGAACTTCTAGGTGATCCCAAATCCAGCAAGTCTTATTATCTAAGCAAGGTGATCCAAGACCAGCAAGTCTTATTTCCACAAAAACCAATTTGGTAGACAAGAGAATGGAGGAGAAGATAAAAAGCTAAATGGGACATACAGAGGAAGAGCTGATGTGGTTCTTCCAAGGATGCAATGACACAGATCCATTGAGTTCCATCAAGAGCTGGCCACCAAGCAGTTGATGTCATGTATTCCTTTTCAAAAAAAAAAGTCTTTTGACAGAATCCCTCAAACACTCTTAAATTATCTAAGTTCTCGTGCAAAAGGGGGGAAAGGCCTCCTGTGAATAACTCAAAAAACAAAAATCCAAAGGTAAATAAAAGAAACCTGACAGCTTTTTACAGTGGGCAGAGGTTATCAGCAAGGACCTCAAGGATGTGTCCTGCAGTCTGTGATTTTTAACACATCCTTAAGAGAAAAGAGCAGTCAGGAAGATGTTTTGTTGGAATAATTTTGTATTGCCTGTAAATTAAACATTCCCCACTCTCCTCAAACCAAAGGTCTGCATGAACACATAACCACTCCTAAATGCATATCTCTATATGAAAATATGCTTCAGCCTCAAGCTTTGTCCTTCTTACTAGCTACAGAATACAGACAGCAGAACCTGGACCCCACTGAGCCCAGGGGAGACTGCAAGAATGTGGGGGGGGATTTTCTCAGTAGTTCTTCCTTGTTTGACATTTGAATGACTCATTTAAAACATCAAATAACAGACTTGGGGTCTAAAAGAAAATTAACACTCTGGCACTGCCTTTGTTCTTGAAACAAAACATTTGTAACACTGCTTCATGTGCTGCTTACTCACCTCCCTCCATCTGTAGCTTCTGCTAACCTTACATAGGTTCCTATGTATAAACCATACCATGGTTTATATTATGTATAAACCACACTATCAGCCCTCTAAAAGCCATGACTTTCCAAACAGCTCAGCTGCACTGGCCATCATCAAAGTTTGCTATTCTGAAGAGGTTAAATGGCTTTTAGCTTATGAAGACCAGTATTTCTGAGAAGTGATTCCATTCCCTATTATCTTTTACTAGTTAATTGACTGTGAAAGTGAAACATTAAGTTCCTACCAATGATTATTTCTGTAAAAAAATCCAAATAGTAGAACATGGTAGAGAATGATGACAAAACTATTAAGGAGAAGAAATGACTAATGTAGATACATAAATATTTTAAACTAAAGATAATTACTTGGATTTGTTTATAGTGGCCGTTACAAGATGAAATATTCAACTACTTTTTTTTTTTTTTTAGCAAGTAGTATTAAATGTTAAGCCAAGATCACATGGTTTATTCTCTGGAAACATTCACACATCTCCAAAACAAATTCATGGAGGGCTCAGTCCATGATGATAACTGTGAGAGCCAGTTTATTTTTATAGACTGTTGCTACAGCACCCATGGACTAAAAATAAGTTCTGTCAAACAATGATATTGTATTCTCAATCTATAACAAACAAATACTTTCCATAGATCACCCCAAATCAGGAGTGTGAAAATGAACTCTTCTTTCTGAAAAATAACAGATCAGACCTTGGTAAAGATAAGATTCAGAAGTGTCTAGAGCTGTTAAGACACTGGGCAGGCAGGGGCTAAAGGCGGGAATTATTCTAAACAACTTTTGTTTTAAATGATATAGAACACATAATGTTCACTAGTTTATACTCTCCATGGATTCTGCCCCTCTGATTTTCAGCTTGAGGGCTTTTGAGTAAATGTGTTGCACCTGCTCTGCTCTTTCTGAAGCTCAATGCTTATATGCCAAGTGTTGGTACCTTAGCTGCCCTTGACACATCAAACAACCCCACAATGATCTATACTCAGGTCTTAAATTTGCTCTCACCAGTGTTTTAACATTACTGAAGTAAACTTCTCTTTAGTGTGGCCAGTTTTACTATTTAAAATGTTGACAATGACTTTTCCAGACTCTTTTCATTGTGCAGTTTCACCAGGTTAGGTTATAGGTGAGCACCTGAAGTTCTGCATCTTAGACAGACCTAATGCAGCCATTAGCAGCTAGAAACTGTTGTGGAGTTGAGTTTTCCCCTCTTCAATGTGAAGACTGACATTTCAGCTCACCTGTAGTTTAAAATAGTTTAAAATAAATCAATAAATATTCATTTTGTAGGCTAAACATTCACCCTTCACTTTTGGAAGACAGGACACCAGCAGTATGCAGACACTCCTCTTTACCCCAAAGAACCATGATTAAATCTGCCTTTCAGACATGCTGAAATCCCAAATTCTTTCTTTCCAGGTGGTTGTCCAAACTGGAAGAGTATTTCTGAAAAACTACTGTTAAAGTCACTGAAGCTAAACTTTTTACTTGAAAGCTTCCAGGATCTTTTAAACCAATCTGCCTGTGTTGTTAAAGGAAACAAATCCTCAAAGCTCAATTTCCAGTTGACTACTGTTTCTATGAATGCAACTGACAGCTTACACACACTCAGTCACTCCAACCATGAATTCCAGACCTTCAGGGAGAGTTCCAGGCTCTGCCAGCTGGAGCACTAGTTGCTTGAAAGTAAAATCTGAATGGAGAGACAAATGAAAAGAATCTAATTGGTAGAACAAAATGCTGCTAACCTGCAAAGCTAAAGTAACCTCAAAACAGAAATTAGAATCCCCTTGTCAGAGAGCAACAACAAAGGGATCCTTCCAGCTGCCTCAACAGGTAGGAACAGCTTAACAAAATACAGTCTGCAGTTCAAGAACAATCCTCTTAAATCAAAATTCCACACTCAAGATGGCCTTCCAGAGAACAGGCCATCTGAAGACTGCACTGAATCTCCACATTATTTGGAAGTGGGAGCAAAGTAAGCCTTTTTTCCCTTTGTTTCTTACTGTCTTAGCACAGAAATAGTATAGTTAAAAAAACCCATGAATTTCAGTGGCAGCAGACCATTGAAAAAGCAATTATATATGATACTATACAGTATTAAATTAATGTTCATCTATAAGTGGTGATCAAAGCAAAATACCAATTATTAATTATATTTATGAATGACCCTGATAGCCCATGGCTTTTTTAACTATGGCTTTACTAACAGAAAGGCAATGGTCTATGAAATATCCTATGTCACATCCATGGTCCACTAAACCCTTGTAGCCAATGCTTTTCCACCTCTGAAAACAAACCAAAATTCTCTGAGTGCTAACATTGAGTATATTAGAAACAGACAAACATCTGCAGGGCAACTATTCATTAGAAGGGCAGAAGAAAAATAATTATTTTAAATAATTACTACAGGCAACATTCTGTTTATCATGAGAGAGAATCAGAGAATGGCAGGGGTTGGAAGGGACCTCCAGACATCATCAAGTCCAACCCCCCAGCCAGCACAGGATCACCCAGGGCAGGCCACACAGGAACAGATCCAGGAGGGTCTTGAAAGTCTCTAGAGAAGACTCCACAGCCTCTCTGGGAAGCCTGTTCCAGGCCCTGTCACTCTCACAATGAAGTTTTTCTTCATGTTGAGGTGGAACTTGCTGTTTCACCTTGTGACCATTGCTCCTTGTCCTGTCCCAGGGTACCACTGAAAAGAGCCTGGCCCCTTCTCCTTGACACCCACCCTGTAGATATTTGTAAACATTCATAAGATCCCCTCTCAGTCTTCTCTTCTCCAGGCTAAACAGCCCCAGGGCTCTCAGCCTTTCCTCACAAGATAGATGTTCCAGTCCCTTCATCATCTTTGTAGCTCTCTGTTGGACTCTCTCCAGTATTTCCCCCTCGAACTGGGGAGACCAGAGCTGAACACAATACTCCAGATGTGGTATCACTAGTGGAGAATAGAGGGGGAGGAGAATCTCACTTGACCTGCTACTCACACTCTTCTTTATGCACCCCCAGATCAGACAGCTTTCCACTTTGTCCTGAGCCCTGTATCATGATGAACATGACCTGTAAGCATTGGTAAAGGGCACTACCCATAAAACAGGCTGATACTCTGCAACAAAGAACATTCTGTGCCTTGCAGTCACTAGCTCCAGGCACAATGCACCATACTAGGAAATTCAGAAACACAAATAACCTCCTGAATATATTTTATCTCTATAAAAAGCCCAGTTCTTTAAAATTAAGTGGCTTTTCAGAATTAAAGGAGTTCTAAATCCCATATGGAAGATCATTTTTATTAGAAGACCTTAAGAGCAAGCCTTGGAAAAACTGGCTAAGGCTGCCCAGTGCTTCCTACTGTAACACAATCTCTTCAGTTCTTACAACTCTACCAAGCTATAATTGTTCAGACTAAAATTTTCCATGTTGGACTCTTGCCAATTCCAAGAGGCATTTTTCAGAGTTTTTAGCCTCTTCCAGGGGCTGAGGAAAAGAGACTGCTCTTTACAGATTAATGAATTTCATTGACCTTTCCAACAGCTTGAGAGCACTAACACTTCAGAAGGGGTGGGTCACAGAGTATGTCTTTTGCCAACTCTGGGAAAACCCTTCTGAACTTGGCCAAGTGCAAGTGTTTGTATGTGCTGCTAATTTATGTACACAGAAAAGATGTAGATTTTAGCAACTCATTGATCACCCTATCCAAACACTGTTCAGGAGGCAGAGAAGCCTTGCACTGGGGACAGAAATGACTAGAGGCAAACTGAAAGTGAAAGATGCAGGAACAAAGAGCCAACTTGGAAGCAGAAACTGCAAGTGCCACTTAGGCAGAGGAACTGGCATAAAGGGTAGTATAAAGCTGACTGGTAAAGTGGAGGGGGGAAGAAGCAACAGCAAGAGGTTCATCTAAGAAAATGCACCAGGGAAACAAGCCAAGTCTGCACATTCTCCTGAAGAACTGGAATGAAACCCCAAACTGCTGTCTAGCAGACAAATGGTAGACTCAGTATCTGCGGGAACGTAAGTTATACATCCCATTTCCCTGGGGACTGCAGAGAAGATAACTGTGGATTACCCTGCTAAAGTCATGCTCTTAATTCAAACTACAGAGGTCTGTTGGATTGGAAGTTACCCATCCTGATAAAGAACAACATCTGTTTTTTTCCAACATCTTTTTCAAGAAAGCCCTAAGAATTTACAAGTCATAAAACAAAGTTAAATAAAAATCAAAGACTGTAAAACCAAGTACTGAAAGTCTTTGCAATTTTAATTAGGCTTTTCTGTGCATGCATTTTATGAGGAGCTTTTGAAGACACAATCACATACTACAACTTTCATTAAATTCCTCTGTTGTTTTGGTTTTTTTTTCCCCTAGCAAGCTGTGCTCTGAAAGTGAACTGGTGCAGCCCATGAAAAGAAAACGTATTCTGCAAACTTCTGTTAAGGAGAAGCTGTGCAATGGAGGAGGCAGGAACTGAAGAAGAGGATCCTATAGATGATGCAGGTAAATGCTGCACTTGAAAACTGGTTTTATCCCTGCTACTGATAAAATCCTTTGGGGATGCCAAGAAATCTGGGTAACTGTATTAAGACACCAGTTACCACCAACCTGCAGAAACAGTTTGGAGAACAACAAGGGATATGTTGGGAGTATGGAGGGCTGTTAGATCATCATAATGGGAGAAAGGAATTGACTGGCTTAGGGCCTCCAAGTAAGTGCCAAAAATGGGTGGTTACATTTGTCTTTTTTTCTATGACTCTGCTCATCCCAGTAGAAAATATCATCTTTTCTAAACAAATTCTTTTATCCCCTGATGTTGCATCATGACACAAATGCATCTCAGCCTCCTGCTCTCTCCACTATCTTTATTGATCAGTCAGAGGTAAAGCACCCTCCCTCCCAACACAATTAAAGAACAAGTCTATATTTAGGAGGCAAAACCACATAGGCACAGTATTGTTAATCCTTACCTCATTTGGTGGAACAAGAGCAAAAGGCTGGATGACAGCTGCCAGAGGAATGCGAGTCTGTTTGGCCATCTCTGAGGAGGATGGGAAGCAGTAGGTGGTGCATCGGATGTAACGGGGGCTGGCGTGGCCTAGAACACCCAACAGCAGAGACAAAGGCTGTGAAAAGGAACCCAGCTGTCCCAAACACAAACTAGAAATATCACAACAACATAAAGCTACAAGTACATATGCTAAATACATGATGTTTCCCTCCCATGCAAGCTTCTGCCCATCTCCATCCTCCTTACATGTCAGCCCGTTGCTCCTCCCTGCAGGTAAATCCTTTCTTGGTGTTTGAGTTTAAAACAGAGATTCAAACACATCAAGAAAAAGCCCAACACAATTACTTGCCATAAGAGCCTCAAGAGAGATTATTTTAAACATATCTTAGATCTTTGAAGAAAACAATATGGATTAAATCCCCAGTGGAAAAGTCAACACTGTATAAAAAGAAATGCTGCAGACTGCTGCCTCCTGCTCAGCCTGCTGCCATGAGCTAGCTCTGTGGATCTGTGCTAACATCACTGTGCTCATTTATCTCACATACCAAAGTCATCACACACTTCTTGTGGCACACTTAGCACAGTCTCTCACAGAGGGAAGTGAGCTGTGCACTGCAGGCAAGAGCACTGAAAGGCAACAGAAGTTCAGAAATTGGCTTCTTTAAACTCCTTTTTTTAACCACCAAGCTGCAGCTCTGCTCAGTCTCTTGAAAGGAATTTCTTTGTTGATGAGAAGTGAAGTAACCAATTCTCAGCTAATGCCAGAAAAAACTTGATCTGTTTGTACATGTTATGCACTTTCTTCATTCACTGATAAATTACTGCTGGACTAAATGATACCACCAGTATAATCTGCATTAAAATGTCAAGTCTGCTGTCAAGAGCAGCACATGGAATATTGTACTTCAGGCTCTATCCAGAGGCAAAGGCAAATACACTGTCCAAAAGGAAAAACTAAGTCAACTAGACAGCTTGGAGGCTGCCCCTATTGCTTCCACAGAATCTTCCCAAATTTTTATATTAAAACAGTGCTTATCCCACTGCTTATTCTAGTTTTAGAAGAATAAAAAAGAAAAAAAAAAAAAAAAGGATTTTCAACTTTAAACTCTGAAATTTTTTAAGTTAGAAAAAAACCCCAAAGTTGTCTCAACTATTTATTTAAGGTGGAAGAATTCAACTCCCACTTCATGGGCCCCCCTCTCCTCTCCTCTCCTCTCCCCCCTCCCCTATTTTTTTTTTCCTTTAAAGGGAGCTTCCCATTTCATGTCCAAGTTAAAGGAGCATCATTTTCAGATGAGAACTTTGAGAATCTTTTTCTTAAACATTTTTTTCTTAAAAATGACTGTTACCTTGGTCTTGGATTATGCAGTCTGTGGTGACAAGAGGAGGAACTTGACCTCTTGTGTTTGTAGCATAGATCTGCCCTCCCCTGGAGGCCTTATCACTTTCAATTACTTGAATCTGATAAGTAACAAGAAGAGTATGAGAAAGGTTGCCATGTTACATCCATACACAGGCACACTAACATCTACACCAAGTAACACTACTGACAATGTCTTGCACTGAGGTGCTACAAACCTGTTCTAATACAGGCTTCTGGGACACTTAAGAAGAAAAAAAAGGACATGGCTGAGCAGTAAAATACAGTCACAATTGCAGATGCCTGAGTACTTAGGGGTAATGCTACACCTTGGGGTAGGTAAGACCCATCTACAGTGAACAAATGAGGTTGGTCTGCTGGGAGGACAGACCTTTTAAAGAGAGTTTAGTCAGCAAATTGAGGAGAGTAAAGGTGTAAATAAGCCCTTGTTACTGAATCTGGCCTTCCATTCTCCCAGATCAAGCTGAAGCACAAAGTTGCATCAATGCTTTATATACCAGATCATATTTATATCAGTCTGACCTCAGTACCAGGGAAGGTGATGGAGCAGAACATCTTGAGGGCCATGGAAAGCCATATAGCAGACAACCAGGGAATCAGACCCAATCAGCATGGGCTTATGAAAGGCAGGCCCTGGCTGATGAATCTGATCTCCTATAACAAGATGACCCAAGCAGTGGACAAGGGAAAGGGTGTGGATATTGTCTACCTAGAGTTTTGAAAAGCATTTGATAGTGTTTCACATAGAATTTTCATGGAAAAATTGGCTGCTCGTGGCCTGGATGAACATCTGATCTGCTGGATCAAGTACTGGCTGAATGGACAGGCCCAAAGAGTGGTGGTCAGTGGAGTTCAATCCAGCTGGTGACAGGTCACAAATGGTGTTACTCAGGGTTCAGTGCTGGGACCATTTCTGTTTAACATCTTTATTGATGACCTTGATTAGAACATAGAGTGGATCATTGGGTTCTCAGATGACACCATGTTAGGTGGGAGTGTTGATATGCACAAGATTAGGAAGGCTCTATAGAGAGACTTGGACAGGTTGGATCAATGGGCCAACATTAACAGGATGAGCTTCAATGAGGCCAAGTGTCAGGTCCTGCACTTGGGCCACAACAACCCCATGCAAAGCTCCAGGCTGGGGAGTGTGGCTGGAAAGCTGCTGGTAGAAAAGGACCTGGGGGGTTCTAATTGACCAGAGGCTGAAGATGAGCCAGCAGTGTGCCCACAGGGCCAAGACAGCATCCTGGCTTGGATTAGAAACAGTGTGAGCAGCAGGAGCAGGGAGGGGATTGTCCCCCTGTACTCATCCCTGGTGAGGCCACACCTGGAGTGTTGTGCCAGTTCTGGGCACCTCAATACAAGATCTTGAGGTGCTGGAGTGAGTGCAGAGGAGGCAATGAAATGGGTGAAGGGCATGGAGAATTAATCTTATGAAGAGCAAATCTTATGGTCTCTTCTCACAGGTCAGTGACAGAACAATGGATTCCAGTTGCAACAGGGTGGGTTTAGACTGGGTATTGGGAAAAAAAATTCACTGAAAGAGTGGTGAGACACTGGAACCAGGGAGGGGGTTGGGTCACCATGTGTTTATTTGGATGTGGCTTTGAGGGACATGGATTAGGAGTGAAGTTTGTAGAGTAGGGTTAATGGCTGGTTTGATGCTCCCAGGGGTCTTTTCCACCCTCTGTTCTATGATCTTTTTTATGACCATGGTTGTGACAGCTGCTTCTCTTCATAAATGAATGCCCAGGTTCAGACTGCAATGCTGGGAGGGGTTAACCCTCATTCCTCTTGACTAGGCTTTGTGCACATGGTGGCTAAGAAATAATCCACACAGCAGAACACCTTCCTAGCTGAGCTATAGCTCAGCACTGCCATTTAGAAAGCAGCAGTTTCAACTCCAGAGAAAAGCTTTGTTGGCCATTAGGTAGCATTTTGACAATGGAGCTCAGGGTTTTCATTATCTAAGTCAGACTACCAGCATGGTTTATTAGCAATTTACAAAGCAGTATCACAAAATGCTCATGAAGCTGACTTTATTACTGAACAAATTCCCTCTCCTGTCACTTCTGCATATTTCTCTACCCCTCAAAGTTTGATACTTTTCAGAATGTAACTTCAGCTATATAAATGTGTATTTTGTTCCAGACCATAAAACTAGATCACCAAGATGACACCATTATTCCTCCTCTTCCCTCTAAGAAGCTATCTTCTCAGCAAGATGGTTTAGACTGTAGCCAGACAGCTGTGAGAGGTAAGAGGAATGAAATAGGGCATTTCTCAAACTGGCTTTGCCAGTGCTGCTGGTAACCCATGGAACTCTATCTCTACACTGCACATGAATTTCTAATAATAGCTAGGGAAGTTCAGAAGCCTCTGTTGGAAAGCAAACAGAGAAGAAAAAATTAGTCAGAGTCTATTGATCATTGTCCAAGAGGTATTTCCTAACAATGGAAATAATCTGAGGCCTGTAACTTTTTCCCCCCCCAATAAAGTTTTAGTAATGCAATTGAAATATATAATGCATTCCTCAGAGAGCTTGTTAGATCTTCTGCTTGATTGCTTTTCCCTGCCTCATTGGCTTGTATACTTATTGCTAAATCTTGCATTAGAAGGAAAAAGGTTTTGCTCTAAAAAGGTCCACTGGCTGAAGCAAGCAAACCACTTTCAGACTTGGCTCTGCAAAGGATCAATGTAACCTGGTATTCTGCTGTTAACTGACCTAAATATATCACTGCTCTTGGAAATAACTGTTGACAAAGCCCAGATGCTAGTTTTCATACATGTTGTCAGGGCTTGTATCAACCTCTAACATATGTAAGAAATATATAAATCAGCAATGGCTACAGATAAGAAGTAAATTTATCTGGCAACACTACTGTAACTATATAATGTAAATATAACATAAGAAATATACACAGTCATACTTATTCCTCATTCTGAATTAGCTTTTTGCCCTTTACAGATGTTGACCTAGATCACGTTTCTGTTCAACATGTTTTGATCCTCTCTGTGCTGTTGAAACTTTGTAACCCATTTTAACATCTCTGTCATAGTCAGGGCTGTTTATTCTAGATGGGTAATTGAAACAAGACATCAGTCCAAACTTTCATGCCAGACCTTCTCCCCACCCTTTTTTAATTAGGCAAGACCATTTTATCCTTCTTATGCAAAAAAGCATCATAGTGAAACATTAGGAATGACTGACCTATTAAGGGCATTTCTTAATTATACAGACACTTACTTCAGTCACTCACACACAAATGCTTTTCCTTCATCTTGGTGGAACACAAATTCTTCCCTGCACAGCAATACTGCCTCAGTAGGGAAGTCCAAGATTCCTTCACTCAGACTAGATCACATTGTGGTGGTCAATACATTTTTAAATCAGAAAGTTTTAGGTATAACCTGCAGGACACAGCCTGCTTTGAGAATCCTCAAGAACCTTTTCACCCCTCCAAACAACTGGCAGAAGCAGGTTTGTGTATCAGAATGCTTTCCCCATGACTTCAGCTGATTGGAAGAGAGGAAGAAAATGTGCTGCTCTCAATAAAGAAGTTAAATTCAGCCTACATCTGACTACCTATTCCTTTGGGGAACAGGCTATTTAAGAAAGATTGTCACAATCATAACCTTGTTTTCTCTTTCTCTACCAAATTTGAAGAGGAGACACTGTCCTACAGGAGGTCATGTAGCAGCTGAGCCTCCTCAACATACATGAAGCTTATGCATTAAGTGTATTCCAAGCTACTGAAATCTTTACAAGGTTGCAGCAACTGGAAAGATGCTCAGGTAAATAATTCTAGTTGCCTGGGAAACTCCTGAAATCAAATGGCAAGATGGATTTTGAGCATGGGACTTCTCAGTATCTCCAGGACTGCAGTTTTAGAGTTCATGTACCAATACCCTGCACAAATCCTACTTCAGGTGTCTGTTACTAAGCTTAAGACTTTCTGGAGTGCAGAGGAAAGGCAATTAGCTGCACTGAATGCAAGTAATCCTTCAGTCCTGCTCACTGTCATACTAAAAATCCTACTGGGAATTCCTGTTGAAGTATTAGGAGTTATGGGTATGTCCCATGTTAGTTATAAAACCTCTTCCAAACTAAAACTAGTATTATGAACTAAAACAAAACTGGCAGCACAGAGTATAAAACTGCATGTAATTAAGAACCTGAAAAAAAAACTGGATGACATCTTGTGAACCAAGCCATGCAAGTGTAATTTTAGGTTACAAAAAACTACCACCAACTAAAATATAACCATTGTCATTCCTTTATCTTAAATGTAGCAGAAATTTACCTGTATGTAAAAATAAAACAATTAGTGCCACATTACTCACTGGGCTTGGAATAGAGTCAGGATCAAGCTTCTTCTGCTGTGCCAGCCCCCCAGGGTAAGACAGTTGAGATGCTGCCATCTGAGGACCATAGTTTGCTGCAGAGTTAAACACTTTACATGAGTT
>JAOEGS010021146.1:0-14143 GCA_025447755.1 Corythornis vintsioides | reverse complement strand
TGGAGTCTCCATCTCTGGAGACACTTAAGACCCACCTGGATCTGTTCCTGGGTGACTTGGTCTAGGTGATCCTGCTGGACTAGATGATCTTCTAGGTCCCTTCCAACTCCTAATATCTATGAATCTATGAATCCTCAGCTTCATCAATGAAGCAATATGTTATATCTTTCCCCAGATGCTATAAACAAGATCAATAGCAGGTTTAACGTTCATAAAAAAGCAAGACCAGAAGGACAAGGAGTGGGACCAAAGCTGAGTTCCTATCTGCCTAGAGAGTGACTCCCTCTGCAGTGGAAAGGAGGAAGGCAAAAGCCACTTGTTAACCTGGTCATGTTTTATAAGAACAAAATATTGTTGTTCAGCAGGAATTGGTCATGGAGCTGCTCTGCAAACCGTGGGTGAACAGCCACAACCAGGAACGGGCTGGTTGGTCCCTAGCTGCCAGTCCCTCCAGGCTGAGACAGGGTTTGGGTGAGTGAGCATCACCTTACCCAGCCTTCACCCCAAGGCACCTGCTGCTGTCCCCGGACAGGGCAGGGGTCTACCTGGAGCTGTGGCCTGACCCTGTCACCCCATGACAAAAGCTGACTTCAGGTTCTTTATGAAGCACCTACCTTCCTACAGGGCTTGGAAGACACTTCAAAGGATGCTTTGAACGCTCGTCTCTGCTGCGTAGTCAGTATTGTCCTTGGCCGTTTAGGTCTCCTTGGGTCCTTCCCATCATCACTTCCTTTTCCTTGGGCTACTTGTCCTTTGGTGGGCTTAACGTCTCCATCTTCATCATCACTTTTAACTGGTGACAAATAAAGAGGATATCAAATTGTACTTGTTCTATCAAGATAACAGGGTGTCTGAGAACCACCCTTCAGCTGCAAAACTAGTCAAAAAGTTCAACTACTATCCTATATTTATTTGGCTCCCTAAAGCAATGGTGGGCAGGAAGAAATTCTTAGATTTCTGTTTGCTGCCTAAATCAAATGCCACAGAAGCATAAAAATGTGTGGTTTTTCATCGAGGGCATGGGACTGATCAGGGGATGAAAAATCAGAATATACTGCAATATTTCCAGGAATCAGGAACAGAGGGACTGTGTCCATGGTGCCTCATGTGCTCACCTGCTGCAGCCACCCCAACTGAAACACCTTTCCCTGCTCAGCACAGCCACACCAACACCAACACCAACTGAAACACCTTTCCCTGCTCAGCACAGCCACATCTTCCCCCAAAGCCTTTGCTGCAGGCAGGTGCTGCTGCCCACACTGCTATGGCAGCAAAACAGTGTAAATGCAAATTGCACAAAAGTAGCTCAAAGTTTGCTTAAATATAAATTCCAGCTATTGTTCTATTTTGAAGCTCTAGATATAAAATTAAATATAATCTTTACCATGTCATTTCTGCATCCCACAGAAAACATAAGTATTCTTTCTTTCTGTATAGAATGGGTCTATGTGTGCATGCACAAATTTCTCTTAGTAAGTACATACAAGTATATATATATACTTATGTAGACCAAATAGATTATTTGTATTTCCTTTAATTAAATTCTGAATATTCTTAGCATCTAGGGATATTATGTGCTTCAATATATGGTACTGGGAAATCTCAATTGCAGTGGCAAAGGTTGAAGAGTAAGTACAAATTTTGCTGTGAAATACAACATTTCAACTCAGCATATTTCATTTCACCAGACTACTGGTTTTTCTTCTAGAAAACATTAATATACTATTGTAGGGATTTGAACATGACAAAACACACTGCAATTTTTATATTCGCAAAAGATTACATTTGGGAAATTAACAAATTAGACTTTAATTCATCTTAGGGTCTGATTATTATGCACCTAGCAATCTAATCACCTTTTACTTTAATAAGCATCTTTTGCCTAATGATTAAGGAGAAGTTCAGTCATTTTAATAACCATGACATTATTAACTTTCCAGCATGCCATTTCTGAAGAAAGGTTTGTGAGGATTAATATTGCTCACGGGGGAGTTACTTTTGTGTCCAGTGGATAAATAACTTGATTGGAGAAGGACACGTTCACAGCCAGGGCAATGTGAAATCATTTGCTCTCACACAGGCATCTGGGAGATCTGTTTTTTCAATGTATTAGACAACGGGAGACAAAACATCCCATTTAATTTGTCAACTTGTTTTTCAGGTTTGGGTTTGGCTAACAGAGAATAATGAGGAAAACAGCATCTCCAGGAGTCAGAAACTACCCCTTGTACCAAGGGGAAATGAAATTGAGACCATTGTGCTTTGTGCCACTGTGGTACCCTGCTGCTGCTCACACACCCGAGCACCTGGTCCTGGAGAGTCCACCCTGGGCCGAGCAGATCCCAAAAGCAGCCACTGGCAAACAGCAGCCACCCGTGCCCGTATGGTGAGCGAGTGACTGAGGAACACGGGGAGGGGGTCCCCGTGCCTGTCACTGTGGTGTGGATCCTGCACATGTGGCTTTTCACAGGGGCTTTGTCTGGGCATGGGCAGGCAGGCAGCAGGATGAGAATGATGTGCTGAAGGGCAAGTTGGAAACTCACAGGCCTCAGGCAAACTCAGAAAGAGCCCAAACACTGTGACAAGAGATTCACAGAGCAGAGCACTCAAGGTCCTGCAAATACAGCATGGCAACAAATAACTTGCTTCTCCAAGAAAGGCCCTCTCCTGCACCTCCTGCTGTCTCAGCAGTGGCCTTTGTCTTGCAGCATTCCTGACGTGAAAATATACATTTCAGCACTGTGGAGAATATGGCTTTTGGATTAGAGATTAGGGATAATTACTGCTCCTAGCTAAAGTGGAATAATGCATTTTCCAATAAACCAGAATATTCATGTTATTTCTACTCTTAGTGGAATGGTAATTGTAAATTTCTTAAGACATTTTCTTGGAAAACAACTGTGGAATTATATCATCTAGCAGCAGTTTGTGTACAAGCTGTCTCTGGTCTTGGGATCAGCCAGGACACTCTGGCACCAAGAGGCTTTTAGTCTCCTCAAGTGTATGTGGCACAGTGGGAGGTATCTCCTCTGCCTGAAAGCCAGTCCTCGCTAGAACCACCACTAGATTCCCCAGTTTTTGAACTGGAGAACCCAAATCCAGTATCTGACCTATTCATCCTTTGTTCCCAGCCCTGGGCAAGTGGATTTTGCTCTCTTCCTTTTAAAACCTTCCGTAGGAAATGGATGGAGGAAAGGAAGAGCCAGTCTCTCCCTCACCTCCATCATCTCCATCACCTCAGGGCAGACACCAGCTATCAAGTGTGAGGGCTCCACTGCCTTCCTTAGGTGAAGGCAAAGGCTCTGGTCACAGTGGGGTGACCCTCTGCCTCACCCCCCAGGGCAAGAGATGCAGGCTCTCACAACTGCACTGTTCAAACCTCCGGTCTCCCTGAAGGGAGAGGCCACGCAGCAGATGAGTCGTTTTTATCCTTAACTTTAGCAGCAAGGTAAGGGAGTCATGTTAGGAAGAAGAGAATGAAATTAGGGGTTTTTTAGCTGTGCCTGCTAATTTGCATGGGTGGCATGTGCACATATAGGAAAAATGGATGTGAAAATGGATATACTTTTCTGTAAGAAAGCTCTACAGGCCCTTGTGGCTTTTCCAGTTGGAGCAGATGTGGGAAAAGCTCACCTGAGTCTGAGTCGTCTGGGCTGACTGAGCTCAACAAGTCTTTCTCTTTTTCATAGTCACTTTTGCAGAGCAACTGCCCTTCCTTAAGAACAAATTCATCCCCTTTCCTCAGCTGCCGCTCGCAGACGCAGCAGCAGAAGCAGCTTAAGTGGTAAACACACTCCAGGGCTCTCATCACAAATTCTGTCGGGGCAATCTTCTCCATGCAGCCACTGCACTTAGCAGCAAACAGCCTGTAAGAGAGAGGCAGGCACGTCACAAGGAATGTCAGATCGTACACCGCGTGCATTTAAATACAGCAAACTCTTTAACTACAGATCAGCTTGGCTCGTGCTTTTGCATGCTGCGAGACTCAAAAACATCACAGGCATGGAATCTATTAAAAACTCAATCCCTTTGGTCTAGAGATTCCCAAAACACCTTTGCTGGATAAAAAGTACTCAGATTTGTCCTTATCTCACAGTTTTGCTCCTCTTCAAAAAGAGGGACAAAAAGGAGCTCTCAGAGTCTGGATAACTTGCTCAAAACCAAGTTTATTTTAATTCATCCTGTAGAGGAAGGGCCAGTTCACACTTTGTTTTATACAGGCTCTGGTTTCAGCACTCAAACCCCGTTCTGGATAGATTTCATGACTTTTCATTTTTGGTATTTTCTGTCTCTGAACAGGCTGATAAACGAATGCAGAAACAAGCTTGAAAATGGAGTGCTATTGCTGAGAGGACGATGACACGCACACATGCAGTTGATAAAGAGAAGAGTGAAATAACACAGCTTTTCTTTGGATGTTGAGTTATTCCAGAACAACCTGTCTCTGAAGGCAGCACTGTGCATTTTAAATGGTGTGAAACATCCTTTGGCAGAGAAAGGCAGTGATACAATCTGCTAAATTACAACTATAATCACAGGCTCCAGAATATATACTGTATTCCAGACTAGTTCTTATTAAACCTTTATAAACCTCCTCTTTCATCCATCATTAATTTTTCTAAGATAAAGTTAGAATGATTTAGATTAATTTTATTTTGCTTTTCTAATGGCAACCAGGAATGTCCTTAAGTGAGCTTTTAGGAAGAGGGCTGCCTCAGATAAAGATGAATAGCTAGGTTCCATCCCCATATCACACAGTGGGCTCAGTGATTTGAAATTCAGTGTCTTTTATGGCAATACATCAAAGTACAAGGTGCATTAACACTTATATTTTCAGCAATGAAATTAAAGACAACGGCACCCGTGTGTTCACAGAAACAAAAAGAGATACTGCCTTTTAGGAAGGGATACACTGATTTTTGTTTCATCCTCAAAATTATCACCTTTCATTTAAAAAAAGCAATTATCTTCAATTTTAGAAGACACAGGCTGTGGTAGTTACTGATTCCTCCAAAGCCTCCATTTTGTCTGAGCTGAGAAGTACAGCAAAATGGCAGTCACTAGCTCCTCAGAAAAACGAGGGAGTCACAGAATGGGCAGGAGGGAAAAGAAAATGTAAATACATTTGCATACAGCATCCAAAGAAAGGCTAAGTGCCCGAGAACTTGTGGCTCTTCCCCATCTGTGTCTTTTGCTCTATCAGAAGAGCATCGCTGGCTCTGTGTGCACCTCTGCGTGGCCACTGCCACAGGGACCAGCTCTGCACAGCCCACACAAAGTGGGCTGAGTGGGTCTGGTCTGGGGGCATAATGAATTACATCTATTAAAGGGGAACTGATGCAACAGAGGCACTGAAGGTAAATAGGCCATCTTATTTCAGACAGTCCACTGGGTTTGTCTGCAAGGTTTTTCTTGCATTGCTCTAGTAAATTCCTAAGCAGGAATGATTTTTATCTATACACAGTAGCATATCTGAAAGGATTAAAAGACAAAGGGGAAAAAAAAAAGAGCTAAGAGATGTTAAGCACTTAAAAAAGTTGTTCCTATTTAACTGCTTAAACCTATTTGACTTCGTTTAATTAAGCTTGTATGAGGACTGTTGTGACAACGGAGCACACTTAAAGGCCGAAGATTAGCAAATCTGCTGTGAAAGCATCCAGCTGCCCTAACTGGTGTCAGCTCGTTTATACCCCTGCGACTGGATAAAATGCCATCGACGGCCACGGGGCGGGACAGCAGAGCCGGCGGGTCCAGCTCGGAGGGCTGCAGGTGGAGCAGCCGGGCCGGGAGAGGCGGCTGCTGCCCCCGACCCCACAGCCCGCAGGGTCCCTGAGCTCAAACGAGCGCGGCTGCTCCGGGGGCTCTGGGACTAGAAACTTCGGAAAGTAACCATGGTCCTGCCACTGCAGTCCCGGCACCGCCCCGCACCTCTGCGGGGTTGCGGTCCTGAGGGGACAAAGCCCTGCTCTGAGGGGACAGAGCCCTGCTGCTCTGCGGTCGAGAGGGGGACAGAGAGCCCTGCTCTGAGGGGACAGAGCTCTGCTCTGCGGTTGAGAGGGGGACACAGAGACCTGCTGAGCGGCCGCGCAGCGGGCGGAGGTCCCGGCCCGAGGGGGTCCCCGGCAGGAGGGAGCGCGGGGCTGCTGCTCCCCTGGCGGGCACGGAACCGCGGCTCGAACAGGGATCGGGAGCAGGAGGACTCGTTCCTTGGAAGGCTGGGGCTCCGGGGATGACGGCACCGGCACCGCCGGCCCGACCCGTCCCGCTGCAGCCCCGCACGGGTTGCCGGCTCCCCAGCGGGGCGGGAGAGGACAGGGACACGGCCCCAGGAAAGCTGCGAGGATGGGCGGATCGCCCCGGGGAGGCTCGGACCTGCCCCCCCGTTGTCTTTCCGAGCAAACAGTCGAAGGAAAGCGAGAACACAACTGTCACGGGGTTTAAAACGACTTCATGCAGGAAAGCCCGCACCCCCTCCCCGCCTTTCCTCCCACCAGGACATTAAATGAATCCACTTTCTTGCAGTCTGCATTGTTTACCTGAGCAACTTACTGACTGTCACACTGCTTTACGAAGTGTTGGGGTTCTTCAAAATAAATATTTAGTGTTATTTACTGGCAACTGACTATTGCAGGAAAGATGGTGCTTTCCCAAGGCAGGCTTTTAGTTGTAACGAATTACATCGTTGTCAATGCAGTATTAACTCATTCAAATTAACATTAAATTGGCCTGACAATACTCCATGCACTTCATATCTTTAATTTGTCCATTGTCAATGTAAGAAAATTCCATAGTCTGTTCTCATGTCTTCTCTGCATTATAACATGCACTCAGACACACATGCTATACTGTTTGGATTTAACTCTGCGATTATAAAATCTTCATCAAATCTATCCTTTAAAGTGTTTCTAGATAATGTTTCAGCTTCCAGAGAGTAATCCAAGGTTATGCACTTTTTTTGCACAAGGCGATCTCACAACAGGAAACTAATCTTGACAAATGACCAGACTTTGGTATCTGTGATCTAAACCACTGCTCATTAGACTGTTCATTTTATAAACGAATGGTAATAAACCTGTTGAGAAGTGTAGGATAGCAGGAATACTTTACAGATCACCCCTTTACAGGTTTCAATCAAAGCCATAAATTTGAAGGGGAGCATGCAGATACTCTGCCAAGACAAAGACTCTGTCCTACACCAACCACATTTAAAGAAATACTCCTTTTTCTTTCAATACATTTTACAAATAATTTGCATAACTCTGACTTTTTACCCCCATGACTGATTATCTCCAGCTCTCTTAAGTTAATGTCAAACCTCAAAATCCTTGGACTTGTTAAAGTATGTGAAGAGTGGAAATCAAATGCCTTTATTAGAAGCCCCAGGAAATCTCTGACTCCTAAGCACAACGAAAACATTCCAAAGAAAATTGTTCAAAGAGGACAAAGGAGAAAAGCAGAACAAGAAAACCTTGTTTTGAATCAACGATTGCAAGAGTTTTATAAATAAATTCTGTTGCCTGGACAATTCTGAAAGACAACTCAATAGGTTTAGGAGTTTTTAAGTGTGTTTGCTTCTATGCCTGAAACACTTGGGGGATTGGGCTGAGCTAAAGCTTGGAACAATGGCCTGTCTGTCCATCTAAGTATTTGTAATATCGGCTGGGAAGTAACTACAGTACTAGACAGACAAAAATCTTCACCAGATAAAACTGGGTGAACTTAAATTAATTTTGCATATATATATTAGGGACAATGGACATGCTAAGACATGGGGTCTTGTCTTTAAGCAGTAGATAAAAATGTTCACCCGAGGAAGAAGCCATAAAGATTTTATTTGTGAGGATATCCCTGTGAAGTCAGGACGAATCAGTAATCCTTAGAAACAACCACAGTTACATGATCCATTGTGCCTTCCTGCATGGGCACAACCATCTGGTGTTCAATATGTACTACTGATTTATTATCTCTCGCTTAGTTATCTTGCAGTAGGTCTGACCCTGCCATGCTCCTGAGAATCATGGTTCTGCTGTTTACTCTTCTGATGTCCTGACAAACCACCCTTTACCTTTCTGTTCCTCACCCAGGCCCTTCATTTCCTCCCATCCGTGGGCAAATAGATTTTAATTGTTTTATTATATCTAATTTAATCTATGCTGAGAGATCTCTACATGCAGTATAAAATTTGCTGTCCATATTAAGTGTGGTTCAAGAGGTTTGTTATACAGGACAGAGGTATAAAAATAGGCTAATTCAGTCAGATTGCTTATTTACTGGATGTCTGCCATGAAGCAGTAAATAGGAAGTTATTAAGCTGTGGTTGATATATGCAAGAGGACAGATGCTGCTGCCTACCTATCAGAGATGTTAAATCATTTTCCTTTCTGCATTATTCTGACACTATGTCTTGCAAGAAACCACAGCAGATACCTGCCTTTTCTTTATTTAATAAATACGCAAAGACAGTGGCCACAAGCTTTTGTAAATAGCATAGGTATCCTCTCCGCTCTGACGCTGTTCCTTCTGGTAACAGCCTGTATATGACATCCCTATGTGCCTGTATGAGCTGGGAGCTCGCTTGGCACTTGTGTACCACCAAATATATTAGAGCTGAAATAAAATATATTATCCTCTTCACACAACTGAGTTTTATTAAGAGAAGAAATTAGACTACTAATGAATGACATCTGTTACTTGTTCTTTAGGAGAAATTGTGATACTTCCGTCTTCTTTAGATGACATAGAAAGGGGAAAACACTATGCATGGGGGGTTTTTTTCCAACATAGGACTTGGAACATTTTTGTAGTGTCTTACAGCCCATGGGTACTTATAAAAAGGAAAAACTGTTGCTTGGTTACACTGAATTCTGAACATTCAAAACATTTCAAATGCACTAAAGCAAAAACAAAATATTATAATTTTATGATTTAAAAAAAAAAAACAAACAACCCAACTAAAAAAAGAAACAATCCACTTAAAATATTTTCCCTGCAGAAAAAACAATTACATAGTTTATTAAAGCCAATTTCATAGCTGAAACTTCAGTAGAAAGCTAATTCCCTTTCACCGAGTAGTAATAAAGCATGCACAAAAATTAAAAGTTTAGATAAAAAAAAAAAAAAAGTAGTATTTAGAGAGAAACTAGAACAAAGAAACCTTTTTCTTCTTCAGGGAGAACCAAGGAAAATATCTATTAACCCTCTATCCACAGGTGCTGCAGCAGGAGCAGCAACTGGTGAAAGCTTGGTTAAAACCAGGCTGCACAGCGGGGCTTTGATGCGCATGTAAAGTGCCACATATCTTGGTGCTGAGTTACCTCTTAACCCCACAGCCACTTCACCTGAACCTTCATATGAAGTACTATGTTGCCACTCAAAGGCAACCTAAGGGGTAAGAGTGACACTTGTTCCCCCATGCTCAGGACATCATTAGTCACAAGCTCATGTAACTGCTGTGCCCACCAAACACAGGTACCAGGCAGCATCATGGATGGTCATGCCCAGATGATGGTTTATGTTACAACCACGTACACTAAAATACCACCCTTTGTTGGATTCCCTCCCCCCCACAGTACAGCAATAGCCATTTGCCTCAACAGGGGCAGGAGCTGGTTTTGGACTCTGCCTCCCATGTGTCAGAGACGGGGGCACTGCACATACCCCTGTGCCATGTGTCATTCCTGGATTGAGCACCATCACTAGCCTCCACTGCAAGAAGAATGACACCTACTAAAGAGACTCCTGCCATCTGTTCATTTTCTCTCTTCACACATTCTCAGCAAATGAAAAAATCACCTGTGTACCAAGAGCTGACATCCCCTCTTGAACAGATACCTGCAGATGCACCAGCAATGAGGGCCAGCCCAGAGTGGCCTTCAAGCAATCCCAGATGTTCCCCCCTCCCAAAGTACCAAGCCAGGTCTCTGGTGGGGCAAGTGTGTGGCAGGGGAACCCACCAGGACATCTGATCCTCCACACAGAGACAAGTGACTGATGTCACCTTCTCAAGAAGTCTTCAGGACCAGGACCATGACAACCCCCTACCCAGGACACAGCCCCAGCTCCTGCATCTGAGGCATCTCAAAATCCCTGCCACAGACAGGCCCATCATTTTCTGACCACGCCAAAGCTCTGTCCACTGGCAGCTCTGGGATCAGCACCATGCTGCTGAGACAATCAGAAAAGACCCGATGAAGGGATTTGCTAAAATGAATAGACACACAGAATACAAAGCTGCCATCCTCGTGTAACTTGCTCAAGTGAGGCCAGAATGACCCAAGAAGTTACAATTGCCTTTACAGTTTATGTTTTACTTTATAGTTAAGTGCAGAGGAGTTTCTTGCTTCAAGCAGAATGTGACAGAGTGGATTCTTCTCTTTGCTTAATTTTCATCCCCTAATTGACCACTTTGTTCAACGGCCTTCCATCACTGCCATGCTGTTCTATTTTATAGCATTTTTCCTTACAACACTTTGATGGAAAAATTTATGAAGAATCGAATTATTGCTGTTAGAAGGGAATTAAAACAATTTTTCATTTACAAAGTCACTGATATTGCTCCACTGTGCTCCACCTTTGGGAATCCAATTGCTCTTCTCAGCTACTCCCATTCCTCTTTATAGCACGGCAATTGCACTGTACAGATTATGGCTGCAATTTTCTCCTAATCTGTTCTGTAGAATAGACCTGTTATAAAAGTTAAGGGCACCAATTGAATTGGTAAAGCCATGGCTGCAATTAAAAAACCTCAAGGATTAACAAAATATGAGAATTTTGTTAGAATTGTATTTTTAGGCAGTGCAAACTTTTAGGCAAGGACATTATTTTTGCCTATGAGTTTAAAAAGGCCAAACAGGCTTCTGCTGTTGTGCTTCTCCTATCGCTTCCAATGACACTGAAGAGCTATAAAAGCACAATACGTGTTGGGCATTTATACTTCTGCTGCAACTCTGCTGAGCTAGGTCATTACCAAAAACCAACCTTGTTTTCATCGTTCATCCTTTGGATTTTTATTCAGTTATTTATACATATTAGACTAAATCCATATTTATTTCCTACCTGTACAACCTCCCTGCTTGCAGGGGGCCAAGCCTGGTGCTCTAAGGGGTGATTCTGTCACAGCCCAGCCTGTCTCCAGTGCTGAATATTCACTGGCCTGCTGAGACGTCTTATCCTTCTTGTTCACTAAGTGGCATACAGAATTTACAGTTGCCTTTGAATTTACATTGCCAACAACACAGGGAAATTCTTCTAATATAATTTTTATGTGAAAATTCACCCTAAAGGCCCTATAAGCAGGGAAATTGTACTGTTGGTGATTCACTGCCCCGGCCTTCAGTTTTACAGAAAAAAATAATCGTGTGTCAAAGCAATTCAAATGTAATTTCCAAGTTATTTCTTGGCTGGCAAGAATGACTTAGGGAAAGAATTTACACAGGGCCTTTCCTCTCAACTAAGAGCATTAAGAGGAAGAAATGTTATTTGCCAGTATAAAACAAAATAACTTCCTGTGCCTGCTGCACTGATGCTGTACAAGAGCTTGTGCCCAAACCCATCAGCACAGCCAATTTAGCAACTGATTTGCAAGGGAAAGATACCTTAGTCCTGTGGTGTTAATGTCTTTACAGTGGGGGGTCTATTGCCAGCTTCTCCAAACTCATCAACACAATCTATTATTAATACCCAGAAAGGCTTTATAGTATCTTTATAGCACAAGGCAATGAAAGCTCTGTGGTGTAATCTGTTATCTATATTGCAAAAACATGTGAAATAAAACAAAACATAGACACTTCATAAACAAAATGTTTCATCTGCTACGTCCCTCTGCCTCTCCTATATATAAAGCAGTGGGGTGCAGGAAAGGCATTCAGAGAGATTTGCTGTTAGATGTGGGACTGGCTCCTTTTTACATTCTATTTGAAATGTGACAAACTTTAAACTGAATGAAAATTCAGCTTATTTCACCGAGATGAAAACGTTCAGGTAATTGCAGAATTAGGCCGCATTTGATTTGTAGAGCAAAGGGTTTTAGGATGAAAATACAGCACCCAAAGATGCTAAAGGAGAGCTTCACTGAGCAGCACTGAGCTGGTCAGCCCAAGGCAGAGGCAGCTGCTGTAGGGTGAGGAGGGACATAACCTGAGCTCCCAAAGTGCTGAGCACGGTACCAGGCAGAGGCAGGACCAGGTACTGGCGTCAGGGCATTGCCATGGCAAGAGCTGAAGAATTTGTCTCCAGTATGCAGCAGTAAAACCAAGTTCCCACTAGCACTTTCCCCGAGGCAGTTATTTCTTTGGAAAGCATTCAAGACCAGAATCTGAGCACTCGGATCTTTTCTACTGCTATTGATCTACATGTCAATATTGTGTATGAAAAGTCCAGACAGAGCTACCCTACATTTAGTCCCTAGGAACAGACACAATCAGAAATATCATTTAACAGAAAATAAACAAATGCAATTTAAACCCAAGAAGATAAACAGGTTGCAGCCAAGATGGAACTGACAAGGGGATATGGGGAAAGTTTTGTACACTTGGTGCATGTATGTTAGCAATACAGTAAGAACCAAAAAAAGCCCTCGACACAGGCCTGTGTCTTATTTCCCAGATGCCCTTTTATTTTCTTTGCCTGTTGAAAATAAATTGTTCTTTTGTAGTGTTTCTCTTTTCAGTCTGACTGTCAGCTATTATTTTTCTATTTCCTCTTTTTGTCACTTCGCATTATTTTTGGTGCTGTAATTCCCATTTGTTCCCACTCCTATCTTCCTGTCTCCCATTGTTCCATTTTTTAATCCCCAGTTTTACTCTTCTTCGGCTCTTTTTTGGCCCATTCTCAGTAGGGTTTGAGAGAATAACCAGGCGTGACTCCCTGCTATAGCAACCACACCTCCCCGGGAAAGCCACAACAATCTCTTCGGGTGGAGGAAAGTCTTTCACAAGCTGGCAGCAAAAGTAAATCCTTCTTCAAGGAACAAGAAGGATTAGCAGAGAGCAGTGGGCTGCAGACTTAACCCTACCCCTCATTTCTTTAGAGCACCAGTCACTCAGAACCCTGCTGTGATGTACAATTAAACAGAACCCCAAAAAATCCTGAATGACACAAGAGCCGGATTGTGCAAAAGTTTAATTCCACTTTAATACCTTTCCAAGTTCAGAACTCAAAGATGGCAATTTAACCCAAGAATCCCCATCTGAGCATGAAAAGTTGCTGCTTGTCCTACAAAAGTCCTCACTATATTCCACTCTAAATCATGCTCTGTTAGCCTGACCTTTAATGGATGAAACATTTTCCCCCCACTCATGGCACAGAGTTTCTCCTCATTGTCCTTCTCTCACAAACTTTGCTCTCCTGAAAAGGCAGAAGAGTCTTTTTCAGGGGCACAAAGTTTTGGGAGAAACTGTAAAAAAGGCCACTGAAAAAGGAACACTAAAAACCCCAAACAAAACACCCAAAATACAGGCAACTAAAGGTGAGTCCTGCAAGGTCTTGCAATTTATTCTTGTAATGTGGAATTACTCTAACATCATGACAATTATTATTAATATTACAATAGAAAATAATTAGCCCTCTTAATACGTGCTTTTTTGAAGACTCCAAACATCTGATTCATCTTTTTAAAATTAACCAAGACTCATCTAGTGATCCTAGGATGAATGATCACTATAGCTGCTCTATAAACTGAATTTTTGGATTAATGTGAACCACTGAAATCTCCTTGCTTCTGAAGGTCAAATATGTTTGATAGAGTTCTAAAGACTTAGCTATCAGCATCTGTGTTTGCATTCAGGCTTTGGTAAACCAGACTCTCTAAACCCACACGAAGAGATTTAGCCATAAGCAAGGTCCTATAGCACACCCAGACCTCCTTTTGCCCGGAACATTAACACAGGTTTTAAGTTATTCCAGCAGTTAAACATATATCACACAGGACACTTCCACATGTGTGAAAATTAAATCCTGTTAGACACCAACAACATTATTAGGCATGCAAAGAGGATTATTCTCTTAAGCTCACAAGACTGAAAGGTTTGTCTAAACATTTTATTAACTTTTGCAGAACTTTTTTTTTAATTAAATGAAAACTTGTAAGTAGGTTAGAGCTGGAAAATGCTACTTAACTTTTGCTTACATGTACATACACACACAT